>CAHIKZ030003250.1:0-22500 GCA_903632075.3 Acanthosepion pharaonis | reverse complement strand
GGAGTTGGTAGGTAAGATTATGTTTTTTTAAATATATATATATATATATATATATATATATATATATATATATATATATATGGAGTTGGTAGGTAGGATTATAACTTTAAATTTTATATATATATTATATATATATATGGAGTTGGTAGGTAGGATTATGTTTTTTATTTTGTTATAGTTGTCAGGACTCCTCCAATACTTAAATTATTTCATCTACTATGCCAAAAAATGCCAAACCACCAAAATCCACAGAAGAAAAGTACAAAAAATACAAAAATCCACACATCACATAATAATCACCTCAACCATAACAATATATATATATATATATAATTTTGGCCATAAGAGTGCTCAGTAAATAACTAGCGTGATAATTATTATTAATAATAATTAAAATGTTCATGATACTTATCTATGACTAAAAACTTCAGTGTTATCGCACTTTTTTTAGTCAGACAAGAATATATATATATATATATATATATATATATATATGTATATATTATAAATTAACTGATTTAAAATATGGTTTCTTCACTACACAGTAATAACCATGTTTCAAAAAATGAAGCTAAAAACTTCAAATTTAATTATATAATTAAATTAAAAGCTTTAGTTCTGTTTCATTTTCAAGCAAATTTTGGAATAACTTATTTTTAAATTTACTGAGTTTTAAATGCACATATGAATTCATAATTTCCTGTTTCCAAGAATACAGTGAAATCCAATCATTCAGACAGAAGCGTGTTCATTTTTATTACCTATTGTAGTATCAATTATGAGTTACGTTTGAAAAAGAGGTTATGTTTAGGGAGGGTAGGGGTGTATTTTTCAACGAATTCTGACATCTGTTAAACGAATGTCGTCTGGGTATTTTTATTATTAACAAAAAAGTTTTGGGGCATTTTTTTCATACTTGTATACTTAAAGATTCTTTCTAAAAGGGGTGTTTGGGTTAGAATACATTATATTTAACTACAATTTTAAAATATTTTTACTTTTAATTACTAATAGACTATATTTTTTTTTAAATCAAGTAAATGTAATAGAATTACTTAAATTATTTAAAATTATTTTTTCATATCAAATATAAGTATGTATATAACCAGCTTCCATTTTTTTTAAAAATATTATTTAAGGGAAATTTTTGACAATGATGGCAAAAAATAGCTATTTCATTTCTTTGATTCAGTAATTTTTATTTTTTATAAACTTAGTAATATATAGTTTCTCATGTATGCACAAAGGACATGGGTCATTTAATGACCTACATATTCTAGCTTTTCTTATTAATTTCCATTTTACTGTAGGTGTTTTATTGGTTTCTTTTAAGTGCCAGAAATATTTCGAAAGGGATGTCTGATTTCTGTATTTATTTATCCTAAATGAAGTTTGATGTTGATTGAACCTCTTTTTGAACTCATGGCTTGTGCAACCTATATAGATTTTTATGTTTTCGGGTTTCTCAATAGATGAGATATTGCATTGGTATACTAATGATTCTGTGCAACATTTATTTTGTAGAGGACAGTTATGAGGATTTCTACAGTTACATAATTTTTGTTTCTCTTCATCTCTTTTTATTTTTATTTTTATATTGTCTAAATTTCTTTAGTTTTGGTCTAAGTGTTTATTGAAGATATTAACATTATGTTTCTTAATAATTTTTTCTAAGTTTTCAGTGCAACTGTAACTTAATTTTAGTGTATTTTTATTGAAAATAGTACTTAGTTTACTTTCTCTAGGAAAGTACTTAACTATTAATGCACGGGATTTTTTCCTAATTTGTTCTTTACCATTTGGTTGTATGGGAGTGTATACCAAATTATTTTTCTACTTCTATTTTTTCTATGCTTTCCATTTTCCTTTTTTATATAAGTTAGTTTTGGGCTTTTGTAGCCATTATCTTTTAGAGCTTTATTATAGAAATTTACATGTTCATAGAAAATCTTCTCATTTGCTGAATTTGTACTTATTCTTTTTTCGATAGATAAAGGTATATCCTTAATTATAGATGGAGGATGATTTGATTTAAGGTGTATATATAAAGGATTGGTATTGGTTTTTTTTATAAGGTATGTATACATTTTTCATTAAATCTAATGTTATATCAAGGAAGTTAACTTTTTTAATTTAGTGCTTTTAATTTAGTGCTTACTTTTTTAATTTAGTGCTTACATTAGAAAGATACTTAATTAGAAAGATACTATATAAATAATTTAAAAGCTTGAACTTAAAAATTACATTATTTTAAGTTAGTAGAGTTCTTTATAACCATAAGTCCATTGTCTCTGTATAAACCAATGTCAGTTATATTAATTTCATGGTACGCTGTGAGATTGTATAATATAAAAAGACCTATAAGATCAGAAGACCTAGCTGAGTCTAATGATCCCATTGTGATGTCAAAGTGGTCATAAGAATTTTTTATCCATTGCTCACCTTTATGTATCATTACCGATTTTTTTTCATTTGTAATAATGCTCTTTTCTTCTTCAGTAATATCCGTGTATTGGGTAGCAGAGTTCAACGCACTCATGAACAGTTCTTTAGATATTGATTGATAATAATTTTCAATATCAAACTGCATTAGTGTACAGTTTGTTTTATCCTTTATATCAGCAAACCAGTTTGTCATGTCTTTGGTTTTTAATCCAAAGTTTCAGGCTTATTTTTCTTTAATTTGTTGATTTACCCTTTCAAGGATCTTTTTACTAATTTTTCCGATCTCAGGTCTTGTTGGGTTTATTATCCTTCTCATCGGATTAGCCTCGAAATCTGTTTTGTGGTCCTTTAAGGTTATATAGCACTCTTTTTCATTTAGTTGACCTACTCTATCATTAATCTTCAGTTTGTCTGTGATTTTTTTTTACTACTAGTATTAATATTCTCCACCATATTGAGGTAATTATTATTTAAAATTATTATATAAAAAAAAAAATAAAAAAAGATATATATTACAATATATATATATATATATATATATATATATATATATATATATATATATATCCCATAGTAATGATATTCTTTTAATTAATAATAATTTCACTTTGCCTTTTGACATAGAGCTCTCCCTAGATCTATATCCTCCTGGAAATTCCATATATATTATATATATATATATATATATATATATATATATATATATATATATGATTTTGTCAACTGCACAGTATAATAGGGTCAGTTGGGCACCATCTGTGAGAAAAAGAGCACCATAATACAATTCATCCCATCAGAAATTTGAAAACAGCTTGCTTTACAGCTTGGCATTTGTGCTGGAAATTCCAATATGAACATTTAAGAGTGTTTGGGTACCAATCTGAGGACAGTGCAGAGAAATTGGAAAGAGTTGGATGATATATCCAACGAACATCATGGTGTTTGGAGTGATCACTAGTGATGGTGACCTTATGCATCATGGTGTTTGGAGTGATCACTAGTGATGGTGACCTTATGCATCCTTTCATCTTCCCACAAGGCCTCTACAACCACATTACTTCTTACATCTGGCCATCTAAATCCCCAGACTTGCAACCCCCTTGATTATTATGTGTAGGGTGCAGTTGAGCCAGAGACCAACAAAACTCCTTGTAAACACCAAAGATGAACTGAAGACAAGGATTATGGTCGCATTCACTAACTTAAATAATTAGACAGTCCAGAAGAGTTGCAGCAGATTTTGAAGTCGTCTGGAGGTCGTGGTTGAAGCCAATAGCGATTTTATTGAATAAATTTACTCTTTAGTATTTCAAGATGTTTTTGTGTAAACTTGGTAAATATATCTGTTAAAATGAGATGTCAGTGTTATTTTCATTTTTGTGTAATTAGTAATTTAGATGACGATTTATCCATGTATTGAGTTTGACTTCTCAATATCATAGATAGAGCTCCTGTACATATAAATAGACAGTGTAAACATAGAAATCAGTATTGAATGGTTACTGGTAGTTTCACATTATGCGCAGTCATCACTCATCAGATTTTGAAGCTGCCAGTCTCCATGCAGTGTTGATTGCTATAACTTTCTTTCTGTTTCTCAGTCTCGGTGTATGCACTTTTTTTTTTAAATATTGACAAAAAGAATTTTAATTAATAAACCAAGTTATTTTCTTTTGTAATCCGTGTAAATTCTATTGTATTCAATTCCTTTCTTCCAAAATGTAACTTTTTTTAATAAGTTACAAATTCTAATTTTTTAAAAAAATGCATCGTATTTAACCAGAAGATGCATTTTTTTTTTTACTGGGTTTTGCTGACTGTTCTCTCTTTCTTTTTCTTTTTTCTTTTTTTCAGCAACTGAATTAGACGAAGTTTTATCTCTTTGTTTTAAAACCGGTCAGATACGAAGATTAATGAGAGACAGAAGAAAAACCAACTATATGCGGCTGTGTTAGAAAGTAGGTAGTATTATTAGGGAAATAAATTAGGTAGAACATGTGGCTATGTCAGCCTTGTAAAAAAAAAAGGAAAAAAAAGAAAAGTGGATGTAGACTGTAGTGCAGTGGGATATAGTCTGTGAGAGTTACGTCTGAAAAATTTTCCCTACCATTAACCCACCACCCGTTGTGACAAGGGAAGGCAGCAAGCAGCATTAAGCAGCAAGAGAGAGGGAGAGAGACACGACAGCGACATCAGTTACCTCAAGGGAGTAACTTAGCAACAAAACTTGACGTTGCTTGACGCCAACGAAATCGTGCGCGTGAGTTTGCGTGTGTTTTTTTTTTTTTACTTGTTTGTATTTTACTTTGATTTTTTTCCCACTATCTCTCTCCTTATTCTCTTACTCTCACGCACACACATATACACACGCACGTGTGAGTATATATGCCTACCTACATATAATGATGTTAAATGTTTATTGTTTGTACCTATATGTTTATTGATGTTTATTTTGTGTGTGTAGGCATGTTTCACAAAAGAAAATATACCTTAAATTTAAAAAAAAGCTTATAAAATATTCCTTGGACATCATATTTAACAAAACATATATATCTAAAAAAGAATTGCTATCCGGATATATATATATATATATATATATATATATATATGATAAAAAATATAGTTTCAAGGTATGGGTAAAAGTGGTCAATATTAGGGATATAAGAATGAATACTAAGTCACTAAGTGGTGACAGTTTTCTTCATGCCTTAACTCAATCATCAAGCTATATATATATATATATATATATATATATATATTTTTTTATGTACAGTACTTAGTGCAAAAGTGCTCAATATCAGTGATAGAGTTCTGGATTTCATACTTTTGCAATCAGCAGACAAAGCGTGAAACCCAGGGTCACAAACTTATATCCATACAACTGAATATATATATATATATATATATATATATATATGTATATGTATGTATGTATGTATTTATGTATGCATATGTGTGTGTGTGTGTGTGTATTGATGTAATAGGAAAGAACAAAGTTCTTTAGTATTTATATTTTTTAAAAATTGTACTCGATACAGAAGTAGAGCTTAAAATTATTATATATATATATATATATATATATATATATATATATATATATTTATATGAAGAAATATAGTTTGAAGTTGTACTATATTTATGGGATAAAGTGCTCAATATTACAGATAGAGCATATGTAAATATAAATATAAAAGTGAACATTGAAGTCAACACTCAGAGACGATAGGCTGTTTCATGCTGGCTGCAATTGTCAAGTGGCCCGATGACTGCATGTTGCCTCTGAGTGTTGACTTTAATGTTCACTTATATATATATATATATATATATATATATATATATAGGATTAATAAAAATAGAAAATTTGTCACTTAGCTGATTGATGTTACCTTCAGCACCCCACTTGTCAAGTTAAAATGCTTAAATATATATATATCATTATATATACATGTTGAAATGCCTAAATATATATATATATATTTACTGAATATATATTTACTGAAATCAATCAACAAATGACATTAAATGAAAATTATTTTCTAATGAGAAATTTTATAATTTAACAATTAAAATTAGTAAAAAGAATAAAAATATCACTTATCATTGATACAGATTTTCTATATTCTTTTTTAGCTTGTGAATTATTTGACAAATTAAATTTTTGAAGGCTCAAAAACACCTCAACATATCTAACCAGAATTGAAAAGGATTTGCAAACATCATCTTGATATTGTATCTGGATGTGTGACAGTTTATACACAAACTAGATGAATACAATAATTAAACAGGCAAGCACTGTTGGGTTGATTTCAATGAAACATGTTTGTGTACATTTTTCACATTTTTATGGAGAAAATATTTTTTCAATTGTGAAAGATTACACTGGCCTGCAATATTTTTAAGGTTGAATATCTAATAGCTGATTTGAAGGCAGTTTCTTTACACTGAATCATACTAATTTTTTCCTAATCAGATCAAATTTTTTAGATAAAGTTCTTACCTGAAATGTACAGAACAGTATTATGACTCTATTTATTTTCTTGTTGAATTAAACAAATAATGTTAATTTTAGGGCTAACATATTTACAGAAAGCTCACATTGAAAACTGAAAAATACACAAAAGAAGCTATTCATGGGTGAAAGGTCTTTTCAGGGACTTCCTCCTATGCTTGGCAGCTACCACATCCTGTTTCAAGCATCAGCAGTAGTCAGTGAGAAAGTTTACATCCCACCAGCCTTGGTAGTGCTCTTCTATAATGTGAATATCTTGATAAAAGTGCTCATCCTGCTCTTCACTCAAATCTCCACAGTTCTTTGAAAAATAGTTCAAGTGTGACTGCAGAAAGTGCAGTTTGACTAACATTCATGCCTCAAGTTGACAGAAACTCTTCAGCATCTCTTCCATTTCTTTCTCCTTTTTCACACTCTGGTGGTTTCACAGTGATTTTTATAACTACTGACTTCAGTGACTGCCAGGTGGACAGTTCAGCTTTACTCAGTGCTTCGTCAAACATTGGGGTCCTTCATGAGTTCTCCTATTTGAGGGCCGTCAAATATACCAGCCTTGAGTTTATCCATGCTTATCCATAGGAACTTCTCTTGGGGGAATGCAAACCCGCTGTATCCCTGCCCATTGCCTTCACAAAGTTCTTCATTACTCCTAACTTGATATGTAAGGGTGGAAGCAGTATTTTGTTCAGTTCAATGAGAATGTGAGACTGAACATTATGGGAGTCAGGTTTTAACCCTTGTCTTAATGGCCACTCTTGTCTGACATAATGTTGGTCATCAACCAGCTGTCACAGAGACACAGAAAACAAGGATACTTTGTGTACCCACCTTGAATCCCTAGGACCAGTCCAACCATCTGAAGATCTCCACAGATCAACCATTTGTGCTCCTGGTAGTTAACAGCAGACAACAAATGATCCATGCTGTTGTGAGTTTCTTTCATTTGTACTGAATGCCCAATAGTGATAGATGAAAAACTATTCCCATTATGTAGAAGATCTGCTTTGGTACTTCTGCTGGATGAGTCAATAAAATGTCTCCATTCTGTAGCATCATACTCTAAGCCCATTGATTTGATCAATCCAGCAATAAACCCATGATGACTTATCCTTGAACGTGAAAAACTGTCTTACTTCTTTCTGATGGTCTTGATACCAGTAGAGCATTATTCCTGATGCCAACAGATGTTTCGGGAACCCAACAGCTGAGCAGACTCCTTTGAAAGGTTCAGGTCTTGTGTTAAGTTGTTGAATTCTGCTTGTGTCAAGGGTACTGGCTGGTCGCCCTCTTCTTGTTTGTATGCATCATCCCCAGCTACGAACAGTCAGGTCACTATGTTCTGAATCAGAGCTATATTCCATGTTACCATCTGGCTAAGAAACAAGAAGGTCTGGGCCATGAGGGATTGGTCTTATGGCAGAAGGAACATCAGGCTATGTGGTGCTTGTTCTTGTGATTTATTCCTGTTAGATTTATCATGCAGAAATAGCAGTCTGTAATGTGATCTTTTCCTTCTCTCCAGACCATTGGAATGGCAAAAGGCATACTCTTCCTTTTACCATTCCTCAAGTTCTTCACATATGTTTTACAGCAAACATAGGGAGCGAATGACTTATCCTAATTCCCTAGTTTGACTCGAAAGTAATTGCGATATGCCTTCTTTACAAAGTCAGTGATTCTTGCTTGACAGTTAGGAAGAATGACATTACTGCAGATATAACAGAACTTGTCAGGATTATTTTCTCATACTTGTGATCCATTCTTACAAGAATACAAATAACAAGCTGAAAAGAGAAAAAATAAATTAGCACTCAGCTTATTGTTGACACTTGGCACAATACATTAAAATTATTTTAAACTGAGGGGTGAGCTTTGCCCCTCTAGGTATGTGGGTGTTACTGAGTAGGGTGGTACACTGTAGTTAGGTACACATATAACATTATATACTATACTAAACATCAGGCACCCATGATCAGACTTTTGAATAATTGTTATTATTGTGTACAACTTGTTGTAAAGTATTCAAGCACATCTTAAAAACCAAACCTGACCAAACACAATGAATGGCATTTTTGAATTCAGCATAAAATGGTGATCATATATCATTTAATAAACCTTTGACCTTTGTAAAAGATTTTTTACTCAGGCCAGTGTTATTTATATGTAACCATGCATAATAGTATGGTTCTCTTTCTTTCTGTGTGTGTGTGTGTGTGTGTGTGTGTGTGTGTGTGCATATATATATATATATATATATGTAGGGTTAGGTAAATGAAATAACTAGATATTAGTGACCATATAAGTGCGTGCTTTCATGCATATGTTGGTAAGCAAATAAATAATTACCAAATTTAGCCAAGAGGTGTAGACATAATAGTGCTTAATGTGATTAGACAGCGCTAAGAAATATATATTAATAAATGCACATATACCTACATGCAACTTAATGTTTGTTGGTTACCCAACTCATCAGGCACAAGATATAGCTTATTGTTTATTTTAAAAAGTATACAGATGTTCATGGAATGGGCACTGATTTATAGTTCAAAATTAAAATAGTAGAAAAATAGTACTAACACAATACTGGAGTTTAAGTGCAGGAAATTAGGTGTAGGTATGAGTCAATAATAAAAAAAGAAAAAGAAAAAGAAAAAGGGGAACTGAAGTATGCTTAAAATCCCATGAGCATCTGTATACTTTTTAAAATAAACAATAAGCTATATTTTGTGCCCGACGAGTTGGGTAACCAACGAATCTTAAGTCGCACATCATACGTAGGTATATGTGAATTTATTAATATATATATACTCAACTCTCCCATCAAATTCAACATATGAGGGTCAAGCAGATCAGTTTCTAGGAACTAACAGCCTGATACCAGCACATGAAATTTGATTATAATGGTGAAGGTTTCATGCAAAACCATCCACACTTTTTGAAGAGCCGAATACAGAGACCTGGTGCATTACGTGCCACAAGGTCCACAAATGACCCTCTGCAGGTTTTGAATTCAGAGTTGTGATTCTCCTAGACTAGTTGCCATGTAAATCTATAGAACCCAGTCTGTCCTGCTATTTAACAATAGCTGGAGGGAGAAGAAGAGGATTCATACTGTCTCCCAAGGGTATTAGCACGTAAGTGAATGTAATGGATTCGAACTTGGCTCTCTGATTCCTCAATCCAAGCCACTATCCATTACATCACCATGCCTCCTTATATATATATATATATATATATATATATATATATATATATATATATATTCATACATGTTTCATTAAATAATATAGACAAGTGTTGTCTATTTATTTTATGTAAATTCTTTTCATAATGTCTCTGATAAGCTTAATAACATTATCATTAAACGAAGAAAGAAAATCACAATATTAATACATAATTTTAATCAATCTAAGCTTTTAAACACATAAGCCATTATCAAAGATGACAATTACAGTACAATATATTAAGCAATACACGGACAAGAATGTGATGATAGTCTGTTTCTGTTTACATGGATGATTTCCAAGCAATGATAAACATGTGGATATAAGATGCTGGAAGCGAAAATCGCACTGCAGCTCATGATGTCACACTTAATAACATAATTATTGCTGTTATAGTCAATGAGAATATCTAGAAATGGGATGTTTTATTGATATTTAGTTCATAAGTGAACTTTAAAATGGAATTATTTTCAAAACATTTTTTAAAGTTCTATAATGGCATTAATGGATTTGGTTTGGATGAAGATGTCATCAATATATCTTGCAAAAATGGTGGATTTACTTATTTTAATGAATATTTTGTTTTCTAAGTTGGCCATATAAATATATATGTGCATGTGTGTGTGTATATGTGTAATTAGAGAGAATTTTTGCTTTGAGAATATCATGGATGGACAACAACAAAGAAGTTTTAAGGAAAACAGGAATGAAAAGAACATTCATAAATAGAATCAGAAAAAGATAACTGGAATTTCTGACACACATAATGAGGAAAGAAGGTTTAGAGAATCTGACATTCACAGAATATATTGAAGGCAAAGGAGGCAGGGTGTAGGAAAGATAGTAAAAAGACAAACATTGCTTAGAGCTACAATGGATAGGAAGTTATGAAGAGCCATGATTTCCCACGTCCTGAAGGGACATGGGGCACAGAATTTGAAATCATAGATTTTGTGGGGGTTCACTCATCATAACAGCAGAAATTAGCTTCATGTTCATGAAGATAAAAGCATACTTGACTGGAAATAAAACATACAGAAATAACAGGAAAAGCATGGTAAATGGTATTTTAATTTCATACAATTTATTTATATTTTTGTGTGTATTTTTTACGTTACAATTGTTTTATGGTACATGTGATAAAAGGGAGAATTTACTCTGTAGTATTACAAGTCATATCACTGTGAGAAGTAACACAAATTTTAAAAAATGATGATTAGAATTTTAATGAAACCTAAATATGTGAAAGTGGATTTATACATTGTCTTTATCCATGAGAATTAATGACAAAGATATTGAAAAAATACTTTATTTACAAGAATAATTTTATATTTGCAAGAATATAAAAATATGTGAACCAATTATAATGAAATACTTATTCTATAGTTCATTGACATTTTTATAAAATAATGAATAAAAAAAAACTTATATTCATCATTATTTATAAAATGTTAAATAATAAATATTGCATTCTAGTTGGCTTACATATTTTGATAATTTTGTAATTTTATATAAATTTTTGAATTGAAATATATTTTTCAAATTTATTTCTTTATAAAATAATAAATAAAAATATCACATTATACTTGGTTCACATATTTTTATAATCTTGCAAATGAACATTGCCGAGGGGGTCAAAAGTGTATACAGTAATAGCGATGTTAAGGGAATAGACACATCATTTTTTTGCAGGGCACAAATGTTAAACATTATCATCTATACAGTGTACTTAACAACCAAACTGTAAAAACCTAACCCAATTCCAAGGCCCATGAAAACTAAATAGCATTCATTTTTCATAAAACATATATTAGATATGGTAAATTCTGTAAAACCTTTTGCGATATTCATCAAATAAATTAATATGAGAAATGTTTAAGTTTCTAACAGTCCTAATGCTTTAAAGATATTAGATATACATAATTAGATATACATAATTAAGGAGTTAGAGGTGGGGAAGGTTGTGTGGGTGAAAATATGACCTTGTAAAAATATTCAACTCATCCACAAAAAAAAAGAAACAGGAAAAGAAGAAAACAAACAAAGTGCAAATAAAAAAGTTTATAATCAAAAAATTGAGGTGAGTTTTTACAATTATTTATAAGTTTCTTTCTTTGCAAGCAGTTTTTGTATGACAGTGAATAATGGCTCCTCTTACTACTTCAACTCAGACTTTTACTCGGACTGTCTACTTGATATGTTGTCTTTTATTTATACATGGCATATGAACCTAATATTAAACAAGAATACACATGAATATTTAACATAAAAATTCTAGGCTCTATTCTAAAGAGTTACTTGAAGGATATAAAAATTCTAATAACTTAATAGCTATAGATTTTTTGTAGATTAATAATTTGATATTTGTTTTAAATGTTGTGTAAATTTTATTTTTATTTGTGAATGAGAAGTTAATTAAATTTTATTTATCCATGAAGTAGGGTTATCATATATTTTCTTCTCATTCTGTAATTATACACAAGGAAAACTTTGTCCACCCAATAAATAGAGAGACCCACTTAAAACATTGAATATTTGCAGTCTTGCCTAAAATCTAAAATTAAAAGAATATTTTGTTCAGAGGAAGAGATGCTCTCAAGCTATTTTTGTGAATTTATGTGGTGAGAAGAAATGAAACAAATACCTGTAATGCATTCTTTTTCAAAATTTAAAAATTTGTTACTCGTTATTGTGTTTATTCAAATTTTCTTGTTCTCTTGTTCAGTCATTTGTATAAATTTACAAAATTGTTTTCATTTATTTTTTTATAAAATGGTAAATAATGAATATTTATAAAATATAAAATAATAAATATTGAATTGTAGTTGATTCACATCATTTTATAATTTTGTAAATAAAATTATTCTTGTAAATAAACAATATAATGAAGTGTGCATTGTTATCAATTCTCAAGAAAAAAAATATAAATCCAATTCCATGTGTTTTTTAGGGTTTATTAAAATTATAAACAGCTTTTTAAACAAAAAATATAGCCTACAGTAATAATAGTGTACAGTAATAGCGGAGTCAACAGAAAATAATTATCTTTTTGGCACACTGCTTTTTTTGTGGATACGTATGTTAAACTTTGCATAAATGATGAAAAAAAATTCAATTTTCCCTCCCGTTTGTTTTCCCCTTTGACTGTCGATGTGGATAAGGAAAAAGGGCAGATAACTCTGACAGAAGAGTTCTCTTCCAAAATGGCAGCTGCTACAGACGGAGGCATGGATTCGTTGTCAAAGAAAACTGTTGAGCATCTTGAAAATGATTTAGAAAAACATGATCCCACGATATTGGGTATTTTAGTCGCCGTAGCCATTGGAATCATTTCAATTTGTGAGTAGATATATATATTATTATTTCATGTGAATAAACCTAATTCAGTGTACACTGTACAATTATTCTTGTGAAAAAAAACGATTTGGCTTTCAAATTTATTTTAAAAGCCGACAATTTGATTTTGATATAAAACTATTGATTTTCCTTTTAATTGTAATAAAATTTATTGTTTTCACTGTCTTTCATCTCGTAGCATATTTAGATAGTTTCATATTGATATTCTTTTAATTTAAAATTCATATATTTTTAAACATATGTTCGTTTCGTTTAACTTCAGCTGTTTCGGTCTCTTAAACCTAAGGTCTTTTTAAATTAATTTTCAAGACACGGATCTTTTTTTTTTTTTTTTTTTTTCGTTCATTCGTTCAGAAATAATGTTTAAAACAAAATTATTGTCTTAAACTTAAAATGATTTTAAATTACGAAGTTGATTTTTACTTTTTTAGGTTTACTTTCTTTAGCCGATTCATTCTTTTGGCATAGCCATTGGCATTCCATTAACGTTAAAAAAAAATGAATGATTCATTTCAGGATCTCTAAAAAAAATGGTATTACGTGTTGGAATATTTTTGGCAGAACTCAACAAAATCATTTAAAGAAAATAAGGAATTCTCTTATCTTCCATTTTAGCGTCCGAAATATTTTTCTCATGTCAAGATACTGATTTATTTCCTTTTTTTTTTTTATATTGCTTTCAGTTTCTTTACGCTCTTAGCACACATTTTTTCCCGTAAGTAAATAAAACAATGAATTATATAATTCAACTTTTGTGACCAACTCTATCAATACATAACGAAAATTATTAAAATGAAAAAATCGGATTTCTCTTCATTGAATAATAAAAATAAAATGAAAAACAACACCCATTCTTGTTACTATCACAATAACGTTTCATCCATTGACTTGGGTAATAATAATCTTCAGGGAGTTCCGAAATTGAACTTTGGGGTTCAAGGATTGAAATCGTATTTGTTATCTCACCAGATTTACTGTCAGTGACCGTGGGTCAGTCTCAGGCTTGTAAGAGTATGGATGTATTTCAGTCAAACTCAATCGAAACAGGACTAGCAATAACTGAACAATTAACGGTTAATTGTTCAGTTATTAATTATTAACCAGACTGAGATATCCTTAAATATGGACTGTGGAATGAAAACAATTTAAAACCTTAGAAGAAAGCTGGAGGGTGCAGGGGTCAAAATATTGTGATAGCAAAGATGAGAGCATTAATCTGGCTAAAATGTAAATTATGTGTTTAAAGCCAGTTATGTATATTACAAAAGCACTTTATTAGCTATAACAAAAATATTAACTGTATATAAAAAGTAAGCTAACAATTGAGCTGAACAAGAAAACACAATGTTTAAAAACGAACTTGCCCTGTTCATCAGTCATTCCTTTTTGGCCTCTTCATATAATGAACATATTTCTTTGCATCCTTAATGTTTCAGAGTTTAGTGTTTTACCATTACTGGTATTTCCTTTTAATTACATCTCTTTCTTCCATAGTTTTTATCTGGTTATTGACGCATGTCAGCTGATATGAATGTTGCCAGTGATTATGAAAATTCCTTATCCTTTGCTGGCAGTTATGATAATGTTGTTTGACTAAATAATATTTTTATGAACTGTCTGGCCTAAAATTCTATCTTATGGTAATGAGTGTTGGGGATAAAACAAGTCTCTGGGCATCCTCAACTTTGCATATTAGATGCAGGTTGATTTATTTATTTGATTATTTTTTTGTAAAAAGTGCATCTTATATTTTGTCAAATATAGTGTATTACAGTGGTGACCAAACTTGCTTAATGTAAGAGCCACAAATGATAACATTCTGATGTTTGAGAGTCGCAAGACATGAACAAAATTTACACATAAGTTTTTGTTACATGAACATTAAATTTATGTTTTAATCCAATGAGGTCTCAATTCAGACCCAGTAAATAATTATAAAGCTTGAAATTTTTCTTTATATATTAACTTAACTGTGATGAAAAAAGGAGCTCAGCCAATTTTTTATGAGCCGCATATTGTTTGTGAGCTGCGTTTTGGCCACTCCTGGTATATTATATCCAAGGGAAGTTGATCTAACTTATTTTCTTGTTTATTGTAATTTATTTTCATTTACAAATTCTTGTTGGTCAGAAAAGTTATTCATTTTTATAAATTTTATTTGAGTAAATGTCTACTCAGAATATGAGGAATGTTAAAGCGATCTAAGGGAGATAAATCAGTACTTGATGTGGGAAAAAAAAAGTTTTGGGTGCTAAAATGGAAGATACTAAAACTCCCTCATACTTAATATTTAAAATGCATTATGAAACATCTGTTCTTTCTTAGTATTAATAAGAACAATTTTTTCTCTAAAACTAAGCTTTTGAGTTAATAGATTGTTGGGGATGTGCAGAATTTATTAATTGTAATTGAGAGAATCAGAAGGAATTTGTGTAGGTTGTGTGACTTTCTGCATCCACAAACAAATAAACAAATTTTAAATACAATCAAAACAAGACATATTCAATTTAGAAACCAATAAAACATTTATATACAATTCAAAGTAATATATATACAGGATATTTTGGTATATGTTACTATGGCAAAGTGTGTGTGATGTTTGAGGTTTCGGTATGTCTCTCTTAGTATTCGTTTGTTCATTTACAGTCTTTCTAGGTTTGTGTTAATATTAAAAATGACAATATTAAGTGTTTTTTGGAATAAGTTCTTATGGAGTGATCTACCTTTGACTAATATTTCTGAATTGTTCGAACATTGATTTTTTTTACTTAATATGTAGTGAATATAATTCACTTTGGATAAGCAAAGTTGTTTTAGGTTTGCGATTCGATGTCCACAGAGTTGGTCAAGTTTAAATTGCAATTGAGTCAGCGTTGATGTACTTTTGCACGGTAAAATCGTGATTTTGAGTGATGCGGAGTATGTTGGCAATTTCTCTGTGGATGTTCGTCACTGACTGCTTTGGTCAGTCAGCGTTTTCTTTTATATCTTTTGAAAGTCCAAAATCGCTCAAAGAAGTTTTGGGCGCAATTTTGTTTTGCATGTGAAACTTTCAGATTATTATTAATAGTTAACCAATGAGATTTGTTGATTCGCCTAATACGGTTTTTATTGGTCGAAGTTTTCCGTGCGTAGGCGTAAGATATAGAATGTTCTGTTACTAGGGGTGATAGGTAGAAAAAGACAAGTCTATAATACCTCCCCTAGATTAATGGCCATGTCAGTGGGCATTAATATGTAATGTATGTCTCTTGAAATCTTGCTGGCCAATGAACATGTCTGCCCGACTTTGTGCAGGTAGACTGGGTTGATGGAGACATGTCTTTAGTAGTCGTTTGTGTGTTTGATTGCTCTGGTACTGTTGGGTTTAGTGGTGTTTGAATGACGTCATCACACTGTACGTATGCTGGTTTGAGTCTGTCGATGCTGACAGTATTTTGTTTACCAGCAATGTCTATTACGAAATACTTAGGTGTTCTGGAGGTTGCTAGATGTGGTCCAGTATAGTTCGGTGTTAGAGGTTTCCGAACTGCGTCACGACGCAGGAAAACATATTCTGAGGAATTTAAGTTTATTGGCACGTAATACGGTTTCTTGTAAGCCCGTGTGGGCATATAAATTATCTCAGTCATTTTTTTTAAAGATCGGACACAAAATAACTGGTAGGGATAGAATCCGTAACATTGTGAAAGATTTGTCCTGGAAGGGTTGTTGGTTTCCCGAACACTAACTCCACACTAGTACACTTCAGATCTAGTTTGACTGTATTTCTTAGCGCAAGCATCACAAATGGTAGCTTATCTACCCAGGTACGAGCACTGGTAGATGCTGTTAATGCGTACTTGAGCTGTCGATGAAAACGTTCTACTAATCCGTTACTGCAGGGATGATATGCCGTAGTAGAAACGTGTTTAATTCTGAGCAAATTGACAAATTCAGCAAATAAAGTTGACTGGAACTGAGGGCCTCTGTCGGTAGTAATAACCGCAGGGCATCCAAATATTGAAATCCAATTCTGAAAGATAGAGTTGGCCACCGCTTCTGCTGTTATCATCGATAGCAGTACGGCCACAGGCCACCATGTGAAGCGATCTATGATAGTCAGAATATATTCGTATCTATTGGTCCTGTCAAGCGGACCCACAAGGTCAGCGTGAATATGAGTAAAACAACCGTCAGGGGCCGTAAAGGTTGACGATGGTGCTTTTGTATGATGACTTATTTTTGTTGCCTGGCACGTGCGGGACCACTGTTTCACGTCAGAAGCCATACCGGGCCTGATGAATCTGTCAGATATGGTCCGCAGCGTAGCCTTCGCTCCAGGGTGAGCTTGTGAATGAAAATGATCGAAAACTGTTTTTCTCATCGACGGAAGCAGGTAAGGTTGATGGTTGCCTGTTGAGATATCACAATAAACAAGCTTGTCGGTGAAAGGGAGTGGACGTTTTTCCAGTTTCAAAGAGGTATCTCCCTGCACTGAAGGGAGTGTGTCGTTACTCAATTGCTCTTCAGGTAGTGTATCGAATTCGAGTGAGGATGATTGTATCACATCAAGCATAAGTCTCGATAATGCATCTGCAACGGTATTATGCTGTCCTTTTACGAATTAAATGTTCGATATAAATTGACTGATGTAATCCAAGTAGCGAATATCTCTAGGATTTAGTTTATCATACTTTGCGTGCAGTGCATAAGTTAACGGCTTATGATCGGTGAGAATAATAAAGTCTCTACCCTCAAGGATGTGTCGATAATGCTGTATCGCCAAATAAATGGCAAGTAATTCTCTGGCAAAAGTGCTATATTTCTTCTGCGCAGTATTTAGCTTGAGTGAGAAAAACGACAAAGGTGTTTCGATGCCATTAGTAATTTGGTGTAACACAGCGCCAACTGTGTTGGCTGATGCATCTGTTGTTAATGTGAGGTTAGCTTTCTCCGATGAAAGTTAGTTTGGCACAGTTCTGTAGTGCATCTTTTGCATTTTGAAATGATCGTAGCTCATCTTGTGATAGTGATATCTGCAAATTTTTTCTTTTATGCAGAGACAAGATATTCGTCAGTGGTAATAAAATTGACGCACAATTCGGGATGAACTGTCGATAATAGTTAATCATCCCCAAAAATCTCCTTAATTGATTCAATGTGGAAGGTGGAGGATAACTAGCTATCGTAGTAATTTTCTGATCCAAGGGAGTCAATCCATGCTGGTCTAAAATGTGCCCGAGGAAAGTTAAACTCGGTACTACGAAAACGCATTTATCAATATTTAGTTTTAAACCGTAGTGCTGTAATCTTTTGAGAACTGCATGTAGATGTTCATGCTGTTCTTCATGAAACTTGCTTGCTATGAGTACGTCATCTATATAAGCATATGTGTAGTGCATTCCGCATAGAACTTCGTCTATTAGCCTCTGGAAAGACTGTGCCGCGTTACGCAATCCGAAGGGCATTCTCGTAAATTCGAATAGTCGAAAGCATGCCAGTAATAGCAGTTTTAGGGATGTCGGCTTCCTCAATGGGGATTTGATAATATGCCTTTTTAAGATCGAGCTTGGTGAATACTTTAGCACCTTCAGCGAAAGGGCGAAATCTTTAATATGAGGGATTGGGTATTTGTCCGGGAGGACGGTCTGCACGTTTAGTAACCTTTAGTCGTCACACGGACACCAACTAGCTGAGTCAGCTTTAACAACCATAATTAGAGGCTGGCATAAGGACCCGCTGAGGACGGATTACACCAAATTTGAGCATGTTGTCAAATTCATCATGAGCTATTTTATTTTACTCGGATGGAGTCTGTGAGGTTGAGAATGAACTGGAGGTCCTGGGATCTTAATACTATGAGTGGCGTAGTGTTTCACAGGTTCATTATGGGTTGTGGTGACAGTAGCGATTGGTACTGACGTATTATCTCATTGTAGCCATTGGCTGTAGGTGTAACAGTCATCAGACCGATTGCCGAATACTTAGAAATGAAACCGCAACGTTGTAGATTAGTGCTAATGTCAGTAAATGTTTGTGATGCCAACTCAACGGATAATTTGTAATAGGTTAGGAAATCTGCTCCTATGATCGGCATTGCAACATCTGCGATAGTAAAAGTCCACGTAAATTCTCATCTCGGGCCGATGTCTAGTGTTAGGGTTCGCTCGCTGTACGTGGTTATTGGAGTGCCATTAGCGGCCTGTAATTTGAAAGATGTATGCTTGACCAGAGTCTGTTTGCTGCAATTTTTGAAAGGCAGGACACTTATTTGGGCACCGGTGTCAATTAAAAATTTTTAAACCGCTCGCTCTGTCGTGGATATAAAAAAGATGATTAGTTTTTAAATATCTGGCATCCAACGTCTCTACTGGATGCCAGTGAGTCTGTTTCCCGCTTGTTTGTTTGGAAGTGACTTTTCATACGAACATGGTGGTCGGCATTTCTTCACGCATGCACCAAAATTTTCATGGTACCAGCAATTGGCATGTTGGTAATGACCTCGGTGTTGTTGGTAATGATCTCGGCGTTGTTGGTATTTATGGCGAGACGTCGATCTTGAACCACAGTTTCTGTGTCGCATAAAATTATTACGTCGACTTTCATGTGGTTTTTGTAATTCTTGCAGTTGTAGAGATATTCTTTTTAGTTCTGAGGACAATTTTTGAATTTGTTGGTTGACATCTGGCACAAGGCCATCCACGGTCTCTGTTGAGGAAATTTGTCGTACCAGGGCAGTATCAGCTATTTTGTCTGCTATCATTGCCAATTTTTGTATGTCAACGTCGTCTGTTAATTTCTTGCATGTTTGGGTCGTCACTCTTGTTGGATCGTTCGCACGTCGAGTTTATCAATTTATGTGGTGGTTTGTATATTTCTTGAACGTCGGTGTCACTAATTTTGTTGGTAACATCGAACATCGGGGTCATCAATTTTGTTGATGACGAGTTTTTATGAACGTCGGCGTTGCCAATTTGGTTGGTGACGTTTTTTTTTTTTTTATTTGTCACACGTAGTGGTCACCAATTTTGTTGGTGCTGTTTGGTTGATTGTAACGTCGGCGGTCACCAATTTTGTTTCCGTATGTCGGGGTTACCAATTTTGTTTTCGTACGTAGGCTTAAGATATAGACTGTTCTGTTACTAGGGGTGATAGGTAGGAACGGACGTCCCTACAAGATTATTAAAAGAAAATAGCAGAACCAAAACTGTTAAGGAAAACACTGAATTTATTTTTGTAAAGATAAAAGCATTTGTGCTTTTAACTTGTGTATAACTGTTAGGAATCCTACAGAAAAAGTAGGTGTTTGTTCATTCATTTTATTAGAATGTGATAAATTTAGTCAATATTTACAACAAAAAAAGTATTTCTATATTACTCCAAGCATTTTTAGTTTCTAGTTTGGTGGTAGAAAAATATTAACATTCTTTAAGCCAAATGTTTTCAAGATTACACATGTTCAAGTTTCAATCTCTACATGATTAGTAGTAAATGAGTCCATTGAGCTTTTTATGTGGGTGTGATTTATTTTATTAATGTTCTAAGAAGCTATTTCTTTTTACAACAGGATTAGTTGAGTTTTATTGAAACTCTTAATAAAACTAACTGTTGATATAGGTATTTTTTCTTTTTTAATACCTAAGCATTATTAAAATCTTTTGAAATAAAATTTGATTTTCCAGTTAGTGCAAATCATTTTTGTGTATAAATGGATTTTCTGTGTAATAATCAGTAGATTTGTTATATATATATTTCTGATATGTCCCGGAAAGGGATATATTTGATCGAAGTAGCTAAGTGGTTTAGGCTACTGTAACCGAGTAGAACAATCTAGCAGGTAGCAGTAATGGAACTGGTACTCATCGCAGTCAATAGGTGTAGGCAAAAGGAGTAGACCAATAGAATAGCCAATAGCGTAGTCCAATGGGCGTCGTCTTGTATCTCTACATCAGCCTGCATTTATGGCTGACAGCAGCCAGTCATATTCCTGTGAGGGGGGAACACAGGTGTATGCATATTCATTACATCAATTTCCTATTAATAAACACATGCCAAACATTTTTATTAAAGCACCAACTTTCATAAAATCCATACTTAAAGACCTTAAGATCTGATTACCCACACCTGGTGTAACCTAAATTCTTTCATTCCCAAACAAAACATCCCCTGATCAACATACTACCAGGCATAAATAAAATGCCCACTAGATACAAAAACACATTATCAACCAAAACCCGTATAGACCAACTAGAATTATGATAGACAAATACACAAGAAATATACGCATAAATGCTACCAGGCAAGACAAATACACATTAGGTCTGCTTAAACAATGAAAAACAAATAACACAAAACTAAGGTGTACCAGAAACTTAAATAATGCACTGAGATAATAATCTGACACACCTCTTTACTTGTTTCCTTTTTTGGGTAGTGAATGCACCTCTCTCTGCCAGTTAATCTTCCTCATCTATATGGTGTTTAAGTTTTGATCTGAGGAAGTCTTTGGTGAAATTGGTGAAAGGAGCAAGGTGAGAAAATCACAAAAATATAGAAGGAAGTGACTCTTTAGACTTTATTGATTTGTCCACATTTTTATTGCCATGTTCACATGAACTGAAACCTTTATTTCATCCACTGAGGTAGATTGTTTTAGTGCCATGCTCCTTCCAGATGTCTCTTAACTCAACTTTTTTTTTTTTTAACACCACTATCACCTGTAACCAGGTAATGAACTCTCAACTCTTTAGGTCAAATCACTCGATCAAACCAACACTTTTATCCACTGGTCCACGTATTCTTGAGGTGTATGAATTATTGGGATTTGTAAAATTAATGTCTCAGTAACCATTTTTTTTTACCAGAGCTCATATTGCAATGTTGTTGTTGTTGTTATTTTTCTCTAGCTCTCCATATTATTGGCTCCCATATTGTATTCATTTTTATGCTTGGATTTTTGTGGCCTAGCATATGTGTTGACTCCTTAAGTTTTCGTAATTCCAGTGATGTTCTCTGTCTATTATTTCAACCTTATCTAACAGGGGGTGGTGATCTCCTTTTTCCCTCCATATGTGGTCAGCTATGCCTGATTTTTTGGTAGACAAAATAAAGGGTTCAGTACTAAATTCCAATCACCTGAAGAAGGTCGAAGCATACAATGGCCAAAACGTTGTGAACATGGCAATAAAGATGAGGACATCAGTCCAAACAATGTAAATAATTACAATACTTCATCTCAGAAATATAGTCAGATAGACGTTATTTGTTAAGGGTTACAAGTCATCAGTTTAACCCTTTCCAATATTGTGGTCTAACCGCAGCCAGTTTTTGAGTTAGTAGCCGTCCATTTATTCACATATTTTAAAAACAGCAGGAATAAATCCAATTGGTGACTGGTAGTTGGTTCATCAATTCAAATTGGTTCTGCAGGACTTGTATGCATACATAAAAATAACAAGCAATCTGGTTTAATTCAATTGTCAT
>CAHIKZ030003249.1:47500-156676 GCA_903632075.3 Acanthosepion pharaonis | reverse complement strand
TTATTTATTTATTAAACAGTATATTTATTTCTATCTACCAGCCTGATGCATATTTTTTCTAACAAGATTTCTCAAATATTCATGCCGGTAGATGGAAATAAATAAATATACTGCTTAATAAATAAATAAAATCATAATATATATATATATATATATATATATATATTTTCATAAACATATTATATTAGGCAGCATATATTTTATATTATAAAGAGATAATCATACATTGAATCAATTAGTAATATTAATGCAATTAATGGTGAATTCTCTTCGCTAACAGGCTTAATATAAGCATTAACCTACTAACGATCCACTGAATGATATGATCCTTATGTATAAAATTGTTGTCAGTTGGATTTGGTGTATTTTTAGAGCAGCAAGTACTTTTGAAAACATCATGTTCTCATCATCAGGCTGTAATTTTTTCCATTTAAAAATAAAACTCTGAGACAAAATAAATGTATTTTAGACCGAAAGATGTTTTTTAAGAATGTGTTATTTATTAACAGTTATATAATATTGGAACATGCAAGTCGCAACGCTAAAGTTCAAATATTTCAAGTGAGAATTTTTTTTTTTTTATGAATTTTGTAATGTGATAAATCCACTAATTCTTTTGTTGTAAGTGTTTTCCAGTTAACATGACATGAACTAAGTACATAGTTCAATTAATAGAGTGATATGTCTTAGTAGTTTTTTTTTTTCCCGGAATTTCGTACTGCGGATCAATTGTTTTCATAAACGTATTATATTAGGCAGCATATATTTTATATTATAAAGAGATAATCATACATTGAACCAATTAGTAAAAAAAGCTGATTGTAAAAGTTGTCAGTATTCTGCACAAAGAGGAATACATGGTCAGAGTTTAATTCACCAACTTGACAAAAGAGTCATGATGCAATCATTGACAGCTTTTGGAAGAGACAAGGATTTAACAAGATCTGCGTTTACACCAGTTTTCTTCTTTGCTTTTCCCAGTCCAGAAAAATGCATAATCACCACCAACCTTTTCCAGTTTTGAAGTTCCAGTGAATCAAGTTTCACTGAGAGCTAAAATGCTGATGTTGTATTTGTGTTGTGTGTGTGCAATGAAATTGGTTTTCTTACCTGGAACTGAATTGTTGTCTTTGAGTGTTCTAGTAGTTGAGAATGAGTTTTTGTTTGCAAGTTTGATTCTGATTATTTGGGTTGCAAGACTAAGTAATCAGTCAGGTTAGAAATAGCAAACAATTTCTTCAGGTGCCTTTTCTTACTTCCTTCTGAGATTGGAGAAAGTTGCATAAAACAAACATGGTTTATGTTAACACTTAATTTTCAAATATGACAGTATGGTTATAGAAATTATATTTTAACTAATATTGCTCAGTTTTATAGATTAAATATTCCATATTGTTTCAGTACTAATTTAGTAAAAAGTCATGGTACACTGAAATAGCCCACTCGCATGTTAATCATAGGGAATTTATGAATCATCGCACTCTCAATACATCACCATCTGAATATATTACATAATGATAATAGTGATAATATAATGATAGTTTACACTTAAAAAAATAGGTCAACCAGTAAATTACTGGAGGACAACATGTGTAAGATGAGCAGTTTTTGCAAATAAAGTGCTCAATATTAAAACAAAATAAAATGTAAATAAATAAAAATAAATATACTTACTGAAGAACAAGAATACAATCAGTAATTTTGAATGTTATGATGATTTAAATGTATCTAATATTTGACAAATTGAATGATTTGCTATAACAGTAAAATTATTCAATACATAATGGAACAATTCCAGATTAGATAATGTCTCATTAGTGGTTTTAGGATAAAACAAATTTAAAATTTAGCAGATGTCATTTATCAATCTTTTTGTAACATAATTAAAGAAGTGATATCTGTTAAGAAATTCAGTGAATTATCTTACACTGAGAAGCAGATCTGTAATGTAAAGCTTTGAACCAGAAGATAAGTCAATGAACTTTTTATTTATTTGTTCCTTATATATTAGTTAAATTAATGACAAAGTCAGAAAAATTCTGTGTGATGCATTTCATCCTTTAGGATTCCATTGGACTAAAGTAATATTTTTAGTGTTGGAATTATATATGTGTAGGAAGGGAAGGAGGAATATAAGAATACAAACATTGGTTATAATTATGCACGGACAGAAAACATTGAAAATGTTGGACATGCTGAAATTTTCAACTTTTAAATTTAATTTTCTTTTTTTTTTTTTTTTTTTTTGAGGTGATAAAAAATACATCCAATCACTGCAACAGCAAGCATTTTAAATATATTGGGTTGAGAAAAATGGTTTGTGACATTTTTAAGTTAATTTCAAAGACAATATTTAGATTTATTCAACCATATATGTACCATTTTGTTCCACTACCTTTTACTATCTTTGAGGCAGCTTCATGATTTCTTGAACTACACACCTTTCTAAGTGATGAAATGTTCTAAGTGGTTTTTACAGGTTTTCAGGGAATTGAAGCTCCATGAAGATAATTTTGTAGGGATCAAAATAAGTGATAATTCAAAGGTGCAAGGTCAGATGAATACAGTGGGTGCCATAGGCCATCCAAGCCCTACCAATTTCTGCCAGGTCTGCAGAGGTGAGGTCTGGTGTTTTCCTGATATGGATGACACTGTACTGATTGGTTGATTCCATATACTTTTCATTGATTGCTGCTTTTAATTGGCCCCATTAGGAACAGAACTTGTCTGAATTCAATGCCTGGTTTTGCAAAAAGAACTTGTAATAGATAATGCTCTTCCAATTCCCCCAGACAAACAGCATCACACTCTTTGAATGCATCTTGCCAGCAATTAACCTTTAGTAAGTTGGCAGCTGTGCTGGGCCACTTGAAACTTGGCTTGTCACCCACATCACTATCAGCACTGCTGAAATGCATTTACCCAGTGTCTTACTGTGCTCACATTGTTAGGCGTCTATATTAGATGTCTATTTAGCAAGTCATAGTGTCTCTCAGTGGGGAAAAATTTTTCTGTTTGGAAGAATTCAATGACACACTTCTGCTTTGTATGCACTTTCATGTCAGATGCCATTTTACCAAACTGTTTCTCAGCTGCTCCACTTTTTTAGTTTTGATTTTACCATCAATATAACTTGGTTTTTCTTGATCCCATAAACCATGTTCATGGAAGACCACATGTTCTGTAACTGTAGCAGCAATAGTTGTATGTAGAGGAAAATAGTCTGAGGAAGGCCATTCTTTTCACTTGGTTTTGAATTCAAATATCCTCCTCTTAGATTACCAGCCAGAGAAGGCAAGGGAACATAGTCTACCTTGCTATTTTACCCATAGCTGGAGGATGATAGATTCATATCCTTTCCAATTAATGAAAACTCTCATTTGATACTTTCACATACTTCAGTAGTAAAATTATCCTCACAAAAATATGTTAAAATATACATAGTTAAAATATGAACTGCCCTATATAAATTGGATGTTGTCTGAAAACTAAGTCTACTAGTCAATCTTAAATACAGCTTCTTTCACACCATTGTAGAATCAATACTTTTATAATAGTCTACCACTATGGACTCTTACTATGACCTTAGAATCAAAGCTTTACTGAAATCTCATGGATAAAAAGCATCTCACAAAGAACCAAGTATACGGCGAACAACCAGCCATATCTAAAATAATTTGCTAATGATTAATGCACTTAATTACTGGACATTGCTAGCTCTGGACACCTAAGCACAATCACACCCGGGCACAAGTCACATGTGTCTGAGTGAACTCAACCAGATTAATTTACTCTCTCCTGTTTTATTTGAGGAACACTTGTATCTTTTGCTGTGCTTCACCTTTGCGAGATGATGGTCTACTCACAACAAAGCAGAGCTGTATCATGGCGAGTAATATTTTCATTCATGTGTACTTAGGTAAATTCTTTCATCACTACATGTTTAAGTACCATGAACAAAGATTTATTTTTTTTAAACTTTGTTCCATACACCTTAACAGATGTCAGTGGTT
The DNA here is from genome assembly GCA_903632075.3 of Acanthosepion pharaonis. Taxonomy (NCBI): domain Eukaryota; kingdom Metazoa; phylum Mollusca; class Cephalopoda; order Sepiida; family Sepiidae; genus Acanthosepion; species Acanthosepion pharaonis. Next base: position 152,663 of record CAHIKZ030003249.1, on the reverse strand, counting down.
CATGTAACAATGATACAATACTTACTTCTTTTTTATTAATCAGGTACATTCAGTTCTTCAGCTATTGTTGAAATCAAAGACCTTTGTGCTTAGGGATAAAAACTGTAAATTTGATGTTGAAGTAAAATTCAGAAAGAGCTTTCATAACTCTGACAAAAACACTTCTGTTTAGTATTTATTACCGATTAATACAATAAACTAATACATTATTAGAGATTGTCTCTATGAAGAACATCTGTGCATATATTTATGGTCTCATGAAAAGGCACATTAGTATATAAACTGACGACGCCAAATGACACCATCAGTTTCCAGATTCGATAACCAAATTTCTAATGAAATTTGAAAAGCAAAAAGAGTCTGAGATATTATGTGCTGAGAAGACTTTAGATACCGAGTAGCCAACTTGTGATGCACGGATTCCACCATAGATAAGATGGGTCTCATTGGAAAACCATCCTTATAAATTTTAGACAGTCCATACATTCTGGGATGTTGAGACCCTACAGGTCTAACCCTATCATAAATCTCTTTAGATATTAGGTTGTTCTTGTATACTGAGAGCAACGATCGCTATGGTCACATTTCAGCCTTGCTAGTATTGTTACACATACTAGCAGGACCAATTATCTTAAATTTCGAGGAAACGTTCAGAATATTGAACATTTTATCCAAATAATCTTGCCTGTTTAAGATGACAATGCCACAACCCTTATCAGGCTTAGTAATATACATATTGTTCTTTGACATTAACTATTTTATAGTTTGAAAATGAATGCTGTGCCAAGCAAGAAAATCCCGCGCAGCAGTAAGCGAAGCATATTCATTAAACAGTTCAAATAGTCTACCTTTAACAGCAGAACACTTATCAGAAGAACAATATGTTTACTTAACTGAGAATACATGATCTCAAATGCAGAGAGAATCTGTTCCTTGCAAATTTTAGAAGGTGGAATACAGAAATCAAGTCCCCAAGAGAGAACCATCTGTTCTATCTCAGTCAGAGGGATACTAGAAAAATTGAAAATATGTTTATTAGAATTTCCATCATCAACTCCAAATCTTCTGGAAACGAGGCTATTCAAGTATTTCTTGTCACTCCCTGTAATTAGTTTATCTAATCGCAGTTTGTTATGCAAATTTAGAAGTGACTGCTACACACCGAACGTAGAAACACCCTGCATCTCCACAGCATTGGACAATAAAACAAGACTTTTAAGAATTCTTCACAGTTGAAAACCATCCTGAGATTTCTTGGAGATTATTAATGTGTTTTGATTGTGCTTGTATGTTGCTAACGAATATCTGTTGAAAAAGTGTTGGTCGAAATGATCCTAAAGGTATAAAAAAAAAATATGTTTATTTTGTTCAAAAATATATATTTGTGTATTTAGGCAGTAATCCTTCTTTCATGCACATTTCATTGAAAACAACAGACAAGGTGCTTTTATTTAGTTTCTTATACAATTTCTCATGCAATCTAATAATTTTTTCTTTTCGGATGATAAATTATATAAAAACTGTCCAAATGTTCTTTTTATCCCAGCGCTTTTGGCTATACATTTAGCCATTTTCAAGGATTATATCTTAACTGTTAAAATTAGAAATAGTTTGTTGTAGATATGTTTTATAAAATGTTTTAATTTTTTTTTTTTTGTTTCAAAACACAGTCAAGATATTATGTCCATGTTCAAAGTTAATATTATTAAGTGTTGGGTTTGTTTGTTTGTTTTTATTAATAAGGCTTCCATTATTTTTAGCCTTTTTTTGCATGTTGATGATGCTATTAGTGTTGTTGACAAGTATGTTCCGAATAGTGTCCAGTAGGTCTCCATGAATATTTAAATGAGATCTAATTGAACTATTGTCAGAAAGGTGTAGAGTTAGTCTGCATCTCAAACATGTTGTAGTGTGGCCTATATAATTATTTACGAATTTTGATTGAAGAGGAATACAATTTCTTAATGGGCAAATTAAATTCATAAATAATATTTGCCCTATTTAATTTTGTTCTAGGAGATGAATTATTATTTTTAACTAAAAGGTTAGAGATTTTAAATTTTTTATAATAAATAATTAATCTAATTTTTTTGCTATTGTCAACTGGTGTTATGCATTTTTTTATAATGTTCTTAATACTGCATTTATCTTGTTTATAATTTTCATTCATCTGATTTTTATAAAAAATATTAATATTATTGTTTATGTTTCTAATTTTCTTTAACGTTAAATATTAGCTACCTTAGACAAGAAATGGCAACGATATATAATGAGGTAGGTAATTCTATCTTGGTTATCTTTTGATATATCAGGTAAATGTTTTCTTACAGAGCTTATTTTAAAGAAAATATTTTTTTAAAATATTAATAAAAACATATAGATAAGAAAGAACCACTCAATTCTTTCATAATTATTCTTCATTTTTTAATGTGTTTCTTGATGAAGGTCTCAGTTCCAAAATTCAATTATTTTCCATTAATTACATATTCACCTTTCTGAAAATAACATTAATCACAGCTGTTTTGTAAAAAAATAGTTTTTGCAAAACAAACACGTAATATCCTACAACTTGTAAAATGCTAAAAATCAATTTTTGCTCATTTAAAAGAACTGTTGTGTCCAAGTAAAGATTTCTCTCTTTCTCTCTCAAACAATCAATCAGACAAACAAAAATGTTAAGTCTTTGTTATTTAAGTCTTTTGTCAGCTATTTTTTTGATATCTGCTGCTGGACTTTAAAACTTGACAAAGTATGGTACAAAGAAAGAAAAAGAACCTGAATTTGACAGTTTTATTGAAACTGTAAAAAGTTAAGTTGTCTCCAACAAATTAAACAATTTTTTTTCTTTCAGATTTGGGAAAGAAATATTAAACTTGGTCTTACAAAAACTAATACTAACCCTAAAATCTTGTTTCTTAATTTGTTATAGTGAAGAAAATGGTGACCCACCTCGTCAAACCAAGCGGCAGCATGTTGCACGTATCCTACAATGGAATATGTGGCAAAAAGGAAAATTACTTACCAAAAAAAGGGCACGTATTCTGCATGAAATGCTGAAGATGGAATATTTTAGAAACAATATCAGAGATAAAAGTATTTTGACATGCAAAAATTGAGTGTCCTCTCCCAGTTGTCGACAAATTAAAAAAATGCTCGGCCAATAAAAGCAAAAGAGAAAATAAAATTGGTGATTTTTGGCTACCGCATTTGTCAGAGAGTGAGTTATTTTTCTGACTGGTTACATGCATTATGATTTGTGAGATAGTACCTGAGAATCAAGTTTTCGGCATTTCTTTCTGCCCCTGATGTTCGAGTCTGAACTTACAAGATTTATTCTCTGTTTGGAAGTAATCTGCAACAAATATTTCCTTTGCAATCCCAGATCACTTACATTTGTCAGTTATTCTGTTTTGGAATATTTAATTCCCATGTTACATGCTCATGCTTTCAATTCCTGTGTCTGTGCTTTTGTGGGCTGGCAAGACCAATCCTTGCATTGGACTACTTCATTAATTTCAGTTTTTGTTGATTATAGGAGCTGATCTGAGTTATATTTTAATTTTTTCTCATTGACACATAAATCCGGCTGCTTCCACGTCATTCCTGTTTGCAAAAAATTTTGAGCCATCAACGTAGTTTGATGTTAGAATGGACTATTTGTTTTTGCCAGTTTTGCAAGTTCATATTACTCTTTTACATGATCTGTTTCAGTTGATCCTTATTGTGATGCATTGGGAAGCTTTATATTGAACACTGCCAGTGCAGAGTTCAGTATAAAGAATTTGATATGGGAGTCTGTCGCTGTTCATGCAGAATACATGGCCTGTCTATCAAAGGAAGTATTTGAGCTTTCTCAAGGAATGCAAAATATTTCTTTTTATATTATTTCTGTTGCTTGTTTACACTTCATTGTAGTAATAGACATAATATTCTTCCTTTATGTGTAGTGACCATTCAGGACATGGGCAATCATGACTCTCCACGACTTCCTATCCTTTGTAGCATGAAACAATATTTGTCTCCTTACTATCCTGCCCTGTTCATGTTCTCCATCAATTTAGACCAGTTCATTAGGTATGTTTTTCTGGCTTTCCCTTTGTCCTCTTGTTTTCAGTGTCTTATGAGTGACAAGTTTTGAAAGGCCTCCTTTGCTCATTATATGTCCTAGAAATTTCAATTGTCTCTTTCTGATCCTAAGTAAAAGTGTACTTTTTGTTCCCATGTTCATGAAAACTTATTTGTAGCTTGCATGTTCTGTCTATGGTATTCTTAGAACCCTTCTGCAGAAACACATCTCTTTTGCTTCAAGTCACTTCTTTATCTGTGAAGAGATTATCCAGCAGTCACTACAATATAGAAGGATTGATATTGCATAATACTTGAGAATTCTTATCTTTGTTTTCAATGAAATTTTACTGTTTCTTAATAGTTTGCTTAGTTTTTGAAAGGTAACTTTTGCTAGATAACATTAAGTGGTTTAAAATTATATTTTAAATCATCATTACAGTTAATTTTTCACTAATATCTCATTATTTTGTCATCTTATTTTTGTTACTTCTGAACATCATAGTAGCTAACAATAGAGATTTAAACTGTCCAAAGTTTTAGGTGAAGCATTGTCACTATTGTTAATTTTTATATAGTTTTTCTTTCATTTTATTTGTTGCATTCTATTACAATTCTCCGATCATTTTTAACATCTTACAGCAGTTAAGTAAATTTGCATAAACCATAAGCAGAATAAATGATTTGATAATTGCGATAAAAAAAAGAAGACTAATGATATACTGAAATTGATCCTTCTCTTGCAGGTGTTTTTTAGTCATGACACTGGTGGGCTTAATTCTTCCTCAAATGTACATATGTAAATAATTTCTTGGGACACAAATATCCAGCTACTTGTCTTTCTCTTTGAATAAGACAGTTTTGTTACAAAATATGAAATTATGATGATCTGACATATACAAACATTTCCATTGAATATGACATAAAAAAATTTTTTTTCTTTAATTCAGAGAATGTTTCTTATTTCTAGATAAAGTGAAAATAAGTATTAAAACTAAAATAACTTAAAATAAGGCACTCATATATGGTATAAGAATGACAATTGGAAAAAACCTTAGTTTTTGTCAACACATTTTGTCTTCCGACTTTATCAAGGCAAACAATGAAAGTGAAATATTTTTTGTTGTCATAGTTACATTAAATCCAAAAAATTAAAAAATCTAGAGACATTTTTCTGGTGTTTTCTTTTATATAATGGTAACTTCCTTTATACTAAGTTTGTTTTTTATGTCGACAATATAGTAAAATTTCCCAGAATAACTCTGTGGATAAGACAAATTGGTATAAGAATGACAATTGTTTTGTCTTCCAATTTTATCAAGGCAAACAATGAAAGCAAAATGTTTTTGTTGTCTTAGTAACTTTTTGTTGTAGCCATAATTTCTATGCTAACAGTCTCTTTTCTCACATTTCTCACTTCAGGCTCCATGCTTTTTCATAATAACTTTAATCTGTAAAAATTTAAATGCAATGTCAATCACTATCTACTGTCCTTCTGATTGCCCCTTTTCTCTTTCTACTCATTACTAATGCTTCTGTTCCTAATTCCTACTAAATGGACAAAGAACAATAAACATGCTTGGTTCTTGGAGAGGTTTATAAAGCAACATTGTACACAAAATTAGATATATACACATATCTACATGTCCCACAAAAAGAAAAAAAAATATATGCAACAACAAACTGTATGTTAATATAAAATGGACCTTGTAATATTCCCAAAGGGAAAACTTTAGTTATTTAGTTTCTCATTTAAATAGGTTTGGCCATGTTTTTCTGCTATTAAAACCGACTTGAAGGCTAGGATATCCTTCTTTATTCTTTTATACATCACAACTATCTTCCTAATCTATATATATAACATCATTCACCAATCATGGTCCTTGGAAAAAACTATCTCAGCAAAAACAAAAAAGAGAATCATCATTTGTAACTCAGGAATGGTGAAATGTTAATTTAATCATATATATATATATATATATATATATATATATATATATATATATATATATATATATATATTCAGAAAATATTTCATTGAATAATTTAGACATGTTCTGTTTACTTATTTTCAATAGCATCCTTTCATATTTGCAAATAAACATTTTGGTATCATTATTGATTTACAAGAGAAAATCACTGTGTTGATACATTTTTTTTTTTTTTTCCAAAAACTTTTTTAACATTAACGTTTATGTCATTTCAGGGTATTGTTTAATTACAAGATAAATATTGTAGTGTTCATTATTGTCAAAGATGAAATTGTTGTGTCCATCTGAAAGTAAAATTTCTTACAAGTGGAGTGAGGAACACTGCATCAGTGTATGACCACTGAAACCATTTAAGAGGAGGCAACTAAGTATGGTGTGGAGAGTTTTTACAAAATGAGTATTTTCAAAAGAAAACTATTAGTGTGTCCCTTTCATTTCAAAATATCTATTGTACACATTTTAAAACATTTATGGAGTATTCATAATTAATTTTATTAAGGTTTGGTTTCATTTTTTTTATATACATAGCTTCAAGAATTTTTAGTTTATGTTTATTCTTTTTGTGAAAAAGTATAGAGGTATTATATATATATATGTGTGTGTGTGTGTGTGTATACAGATATCCAAACAAGTTTCATTAAATAACCCTGATATGGTCTGTCTATCTAACTTTATATATGGTCTTTATGACTTCCACCTGAGGTGTTTTACATCAGAATTAAAAAGTTAATTCTATACATTCAAGTACTTTCAACTGTCATTACAGTTGTTATCAAGAAATATAAGTGCTCAGTATGCTAAGCAAGATGTGTTTGGCACATTCTGGTGTTTTTAGATTGCTGGACTTAGAATTTAATTCAGTTAAAGATGACATCACCTGCAACAGTTAAACATTTTTATACAAACTTCACACTATGGAGAAATATTTTGCCTAATGTTAGTTGCTTCTCTTGTATTATAATGGTTTCTACAATTTTGATTCTTTCGTTGCATTGAGTCCTATATAATAATTTGGTGTTATCTGTCTTAAAAATTGTCTTATGTTAATATTATTTTTCGTAGATTGTGATGTGTTGATCTATACATGCATGAATTATATACATTTTGACAAATGGCAAGTCAACCTACATGAGAGTGTGGTGTAGGTGTAGCCAAGGTAAGAATAATGTTGTTTCTTAATTATTAGTATTGGAGATACAATCTGCCAAAGGACAGAGAATTAAAAAAAAATAGTAGCAAATAAAACTTATCCACATACTTTGAAAAGAGAGAGGGAGAGCGAGAAATAAAAATAAAATAAAACAAAATGAATTATAAGAATGAGAAATTCAAAGTGGTACATACATTCTGACAGGCGACATTGTTTTTTTTTCACATGGCTGTTTAGGTGAATTGTAAAGCAAACAGTGAAATTTAAGCAACACAGGCTGGAGGAAGGAAGGTGACAATGCTAAGATCGCCATAGAGCCAACATTCACTTTTAGTAAAAATGGACACCCCATCACCCGTGAACCACGTTAAAAAAAAATATCCAATAGATGTATGAGTGAAAGAAGTCACCAATGAATTAACATACAAGAAAGTTTACAAATAGGGGAAAGAGAGTAAAATTAAATGAATTAAAAAAAACAGTAGCAAGTGTTATAAAATAAAATAAGACATAGCTGATTTACAGGCAAATACACAAGAGCGAGAACCGGATGTAAACGGGACAAAGCCCAATCACAAAATGACCATTATCTTTCTTCACAAATGTTCCTGACACACGTGTTCCAGCCGAAAAATAAAATAATATTTAAAGTGCTCTATTTTTCATCCAATAAAAATTCTTCCCTCCTAATTATACTCGCTTCATTTTTTGAGCCTGTTAAGCCATAAAAAAACACTATAAAATGAGTCACACGGAAGTTCAACGGCAGTCCACAGGTGGCATTTTTTTCACCGTCACGGTCAGGCTGAGGATCAGCAGCAGGAAAGCATCAACCACCGTCAACATGTTTTGAACTACTATGAGAGATCGACCTAGATCCGAAAGCCGGATTTATGAACTTTACCACAAGGTAGCTGTCCCGAACCCTCACGTTCCTGTTGAAATAAACCACGTAAATCTATTTCTACTGTTGTCGTATTTTTTCTTGCAACCATACGTTTGTTTATAATATGTATTAAATCTTATACACAATTTTCTCCAAAGTGTGTATAAGATTTATTTGCTAAAAAAGGGAAGGTCTCAGGTAAATACCAAGTTAGCCAGGAGCAAGTCTTATATCCTTACTATAGAATTCAATAAGACAATGTTGACATTAAGCAACAATTTATTTCATGACTGTGTTATCTACATTCAATGGAATGAAGACATAATAAGTAGAGGGCTTCCCGTGCAAATTATACTCTCTGAGTAAACCCAAATCCCTGTTTAATCCCTCACTGTGTGATTTTATTTTGAAAATATATTTCAACTTCAATCTGTGTCTTTCTTTGAAGCTGTTGATTGAAGATGCTAAAAGCACAAACCCTTGGACTTAAATTCCTGCTAGCACAGTCATCAATGGTTTCCAAACAGTTTCATCTACCTAATTTCTCTCACAAGGCTTGCATCAAACTATGGTAAGGTTCAGGCACATGCTAACATTAGGTTCATTTAAGAATCTGCAAAATGCTGTTTGGAAATCTTGTGGCACTCTATAAATATACCAGTTCTTGATATTCATTTCTTCTGAAAAATGTGATTAGTACTTACCACTATACTCACATCATAATATGTATGGTAGCCTGAAACCCCAAGCAAGGCGGGAAGCCACTAGCACACAAGGGGTTACAGAGAGTTGGAGCGAGAGCAAATAGGAGTGATAGAGGAAAGGATGAAGAGAAGGATAGGGGATAGATCAAGGCATCTGGAGATGTCAATTGACATTACATTTGAATAGTTGGAGATTATAGCTATCAGGGAAACAAGAAAAGGGGAGGGAGTTCCACAGGCGAGAGGTGTGAGACATGAAGCTATTGGAGTAGAAGAGACGGCTACATTTAACAGTTTTGACAGTGAAAGGGTGAGAGCGAGATGCCAGCCTAGTAGAACGCTTAAATTCATGAAGTCTGGGAACCAGCGAAAGCAGCTCATCAGAGCAGTTACCATGAAAGTATTTGTAAAAAAGACAAAGGGAGGTGACGGTACATCTGTGAGAGAGTGACTGCAGACAAGATGGCAAATCAAGGCCAATTACATTGCTTATTTGTTTCTGGATCTTATCAAGTACCTTGAGACAAACAGAAGAGGCACTGGACCATATATGGCAGCAATACTCCATGCAAGAGCAAATGGTTGATTTGTAGATTTGAAGGATTGACTCCATTGAGAAAAATTTCCTGGCATGGCACAGGGAGCCAACTTTCCTTGACTCAATGTATTTGTTCCATCTCAGGTCAGCAGTCAATGTAAGACTGAGTAGTTGCAAAGAGGAGCTCTCGAGAAGTTGAGCGTCAGACATTCTAATGGTCCAGGGATGGTTCTCTGTGGTGAGTAATAGAGAGCAGTTTTTTTTTTTGAGGCATTAAAAAGTTAACCAATGTAATTCCTGCCCCAGTTCACAAAATTCTTAATGGAGGTCCTTTTCAAGACAAATGGCCAGGTTAGTTTTGTCAATGACACTAGATTTGTTTTTGAGGCAGGAACAAATTGTAGTGTCGTCTGGAGCATGATGCCTAACAAATCTATGACATCAGGAAGATCATTGATGAAGATAATTGAACAGATTTTCATTTTTGGATGGAGCTTTGAAAACACCTGCGTTTGTTGAAAAATAGGAACTGGAGGAGAATCCATTGAGAATGACCTTCAATACACAATTTTGACAGGAATGATTGTATTAAGTCAAAAAAATTGACCTGAAATTCCATAACCCTGAAGCTTTTATAGAAGAAGGCAGCATGCCAAACCCTATCAAACATTTTGGAGATATCATCTTAACCATGATGAACAAAAATTTTCTCAATAAAATTATTATGAAATTCTTGTGTTAAACAATTTCAATTTATGGCAATAAGCACATCAGCTGTAGAATTTTTTTTAGCAAAACCATATTGCTTGTCGGATTTAGATTATGGGATGTAAGGAAAAAATTTATAACCAACAACAATTTGATTAAAAAAAAAAAAGAATTTTTTTTTTTGGGGTTATAGACTGATAGGATTCTTTAATTTAGAAGGTCTCAGAGTTCTTTAAGAAAGGAACAATGGATGAGGACTTCCAACAGTACTGGAAAAAAGCAAGATTCATTGAGGCAGTAGTTATATAATTTTTTTTATAGAGGCCAGTTCAGGCAAACACATTTCTTCAAACAATGACTGGTATCCCATCTCCACCACTAGCCTATTGGGGGTCTAAATTAATATATAATGCCTTGTAATATATATGATGGGGTTATGTATATTTGAATTTAAATATTTCTCAGTTCTAAAAGGGAAATTTAAATTGGTAAACATTTTTTTTATTGAATGAATGAACCATTTCCGAGCAAAGCATTCAGCCTTGTCAGCAAAGAGGTCAACAAGACCTCAATTCTGGTTGAACAAAGGTTGGTATAGAGGGTTTGCTATTTTAAAATTAATTTTCTTATTGCAAAGATTTAAATAATTCTTGTAAAAAAAATTACGAGATGCAATATTTACATCATTTTTTCGAGCAGCAAATAGTGACTTTGAAGAAATTGAGGACATGCTTAAAAATTTCATTTTTTTTTTTAGATAAAGAGACGTCTAAATGCAAGGTTGAGATATGTCGCTATAATATAGGTTATAGAAGTGAATTAAATTAAATAAATTTAAATTGAATTCTTTACAGGGATATTTTTTTTCATTTGATTTTAAAAAAATTTTCTTGAGGGATGAAATTCAATTCCAAAGATAACCCAAGAGGAGATGAATTCAGTTAGCTGAATTTTCTTGAACGGGGAGAGTTCGTTGTTTTTTAAATGAAATCAAAATTTAATGTCATCGAAATCCTGAACAAGTCCCAGTCTGCTCAATATGCAGAACAAGATTCTAGTGGTAGGAGGTTCTTTGCAGGGGGTGGAGTTGAAAGAAAATTTGATAAGGCTAACAGAAATATCAGATATTGGTATAATGAGGGCAGAACTGCATGGCATCATCAAAAAAAGATGGAAAAAACATAGATGAAAAATCTTCAAAAATTGATTTTTATATTATTTAAAAAAATTTTCAAAGTCCTCAAAAACATGAATCTGAAAAATTGTCATTGGCACTTGATGAAAAAAATTGCAATATCAATAAACCTCCTAACAAATCCTTTATCATCTGTCTTAATGGTTTCTGAAATTTATTGTTTGCACAGATGCAAAATTTTGAAGAATTTTAGCAAATAAAAATTCATCACAACACATAATAAAGATTTCGATTCCTAAATCTCATTTTTTGGCATTTATTTTGTAACTTGCTTAAAAAAAAAACATGACAAATAACAAAAAAAACATCAAAGATAAATAATTCTAAATTTTGGAAAAATTAAATCTGATGGTTCATCATTTTGATTCTAAATGAAAATAATGTGAAACATTTCTCTATCTTCCAAAAAAAAAAAACTACAAAAGAATGGTTAAAAATCAAAAAAGAAAATGTTACATTTTTTTTAATCTTTGATTAAATTTTAATTTGTTTGTTGAAGAAATAGTTTGAATCAAAGTTAAAAACTTTCTTTGATCATGGAGAATTTAGGCATTTTATATATTTGCAAAAAAATCTTTTTAATTTTGTTTGATATCAGTTTTTTTCTTTTTTTTTTGAAACATCACACAGGTATTGAAAAATGATTCAAATAAATTGTGTATTTTGTTTTTATAGTTAAATTTAGATGTTAAATTGATAATTAAAATTTTTTATTCGTTATATTTGTATTCATAATAAATTTTGAGTAGATGAGTATATTTTTTTTAAACAGGGCAAAATTTTTAATCTTTTTTAAAATAAATGAAATTATAAATCTTGTTATTTTCTTATTCATATATAAATATATAATCATAATATAGAGCTCCACTTTAGATATAACAGTAGATATTTAAGGTTACATTAATTATTTTCACTTTTTTTTTTTTTTGTCATATTCTCTAACATATTTTTATCTGATGGCACTGCCATATTTTTGAATTTGCATTTTTTTCTTTTTAATGTCTAGTCTGTTAAAATGAAAAAGTATGGAAAAGATGACAAGTCTCAAAATGTAGTTTTTGATAACTGGTTCACAAATTCTTCTTGGCATGTGAAATAATGACATATCTTACAATGAATATATTTCCAAATCTTAAGTTGATAATTTGTAAAATGGATTTCAAGCATTTCAATTTCAATAAAGCTCAATTTTTTAAAGTCAGTAATCTCAACATGTTTCTATATAATTATATATTAATCTCTTTAACATTTTTATTATTTTTGATGACAATTCTAAAAATTTAATTTCCATTAGTTTTTTTTTGAAGTCATTTTTTAAATGCCTTTAGTTTGCTTTTTAGCCTCCTTTTTTTTTTTAAAATAATGATGGACTTTTAATTTTTTATCAGCATCATTATTTATTTGTTTTTTTGGCTGAATGAAATTTTTTCTTTTTTAATAGGTTAAATATTTTTAAAATTGTTAATAAAAATAAAGTCTTAGATATTTTTTGGATTTTCAGCAAATAGAAAAAAATTTGAATTTTTATCCATTTCTTTTGCAGTGATACTGAATTCATTAAAGAATACCAGGATGCTTTGAATTATACAAAAAATTTACTTTTTTTTTTTGAAACTTATAAAGTTTTTTTTTGACTAAACAATTATTTTTTTTATAAATAAAGTATTAAATAATGCACTTTTTCCATGATACATATATAAATTGTAAATATCCAGACAATCATGATTTTAAATAATTTTTTTTATGGAAGATGTTTTTAGGTTAACTGAAGTTGAATTATATTTTGAAGCCATCATTTTGTTGAATTGATTTAATATAAAAATTTATTGAACATAATAAAAAAAATTAAAAAAAATTTGATTCAAAATATTGTTATTTTTTTTTTTTTTTTCTAGTTAAAAATGATAATAATCCTTTAATAAATTAATAGGTATTACAACTGAAATTATAGCAAAATTTTTCATTAGCATTGAGTTGATTAAATAATTTTGCTTAATCAAAATTTCTAAAAAATAATTTTTTTAGTTTTGATTTATTTCAGATTCCCCTTCAAATTTGGACAAATTAATAAAAAACAATGCCTTTTTTTTTTTTTTTTATATAATTCAAGATATATCATATATAAATACAGATTGTATTAAATATACAAATATATAAAATGCAATGGGTAAATTGTTGCCATTTTATATTTTTAAATTTTGTATTTGCGTTGTTTTTTTTTTTTTTGTCATGCATAGTATAGTGGGGTCAGTTGGGCACTATCTGTGAGAAAAAGAGCACCATTATGCAATTCACTTTACCAGAAATTTGGAAACAGCATGCTGTACTGCTTGGCATTCACATCAGAAGCTCCAATACAAACATTTCAGAGTGTTTGGGTGTCAATCTGAGGACAGTGCAGAGGATTTGGAAAGAGTTGAATGAGTCTAATGGTGAGTATGAAAGTGTTTGGAGTAATCACTAGTGATGGCAACGTTATGCCCCCATTCATCTTCCCACAGGGCCTCAGACTCAACACGGAGGCCTATATCAAGTGCCTTGAGGAGGTAGTGCTGCCCGGGTCAAGAGGGTGGCTGCTGGAAGACCCTATGTCTGGCAACAGGATTCTGCACCATGCCACACAAGCAGGAGAACCCAATCATGGCTGTCAGACAATTTCTGCAACCACATCACCCCTACATCTAGCCACCTAACTCCCCAGACTGCAAATTCCTTGATTATTATGTGTGGGGCACAGTTGAGTGAGAGACAAATAAAACTCCTTGTAACACCAAAGATGAACCAAATGCAAAGATTATAGCAGCATTCACCAACTTAAACAAGGAAACCATCCAGAAGATTTGGAAGAGATTCAAAACTCATCTGGCAGCCATGGTTGAAGCCAATGAGGCTCCTTAGTATTTCAAGATATTTTTGTATAATTTTTGGAAAATATATGTTAAAATGAGCCGTCAGTATTGTTTTCATTTTTGTGTAATTTAGATGACATTATATTTTTTAATATATACCTTTAATATTTTCATTATTATTAATATTCCAGGCTGCCACCAAAGCTAAAACAGCAGTCCTTTTTCCACACATTTCTGTCCATTATTGTGACCTTTGTTTCCTGTCAAGATTCCAGGCAATTGTCCTACTTGAGATTGTCAATGTATATGGCATAACATTGACCAGGCCTCCTTCCTACTTCATGCCATGTATTCTACACAACCACCTTTAACGCTTTCTCTTCCTTGACATATTCCGGTGATCTTACAGTTTTTGTTATCAGGGTGGAAAATAACAGAAAAGGTGGATCAAAAAAAAAACTACCATATGTGAAAAGCATTATATAAGAAAAGTGTCATAACTAAAATAACCTTGGTTATGTTAAAATGTGATAAAAATTTAAATGCTTTCGAAACTATGCACCACAACAGACTGATGTGCCATGAGATGGAGCTATGTGCACTGTAATAAAAAAGTATACAAAGTGAAAAAAAGAATTTTTAGTTAAAGTTTTATTTTTCATTATTAATCAAAGAACATTATGACTGGGTTTGAAACTTGATATATTTTTGTAATTACGTGAAGAAAAACAGTTGGTTTCTATATTCATTAACTGTGACCTTAAACAGTTACCTTTTGACATAATTTAGATTTCTATTAAAGATTATCCTTGCATAGCAAAAAAATAGCTTTAACTATTTTAATCCTGTCTTTCACTTTGCATTTACACTTGAGTTTCAAATAGATGGGTTGGATGACATAAAAGGGGTAGCTGGAAATTTGGTTATATATATATATATATATATATATATATACATAATTTTTTTCAGTAATGAAGCTCTTGTCAGCATAGTTGTAGCATAAATGTCAGGTTGACTTTGTGAATGTTGAAGAAACAGAAATGGTCCTGAGCAAATGGGCATACTCAAAATTGAGCAGCCATGTTGAAAATGAGAAATCACACTGATTTTCAGTATGCCTTCAAATTGAAACAGCTCTGATCAAATTTTTTAAAATTTATTCTTCTTAAAGAAAATTGTTTACCAAGCATCATATTCTGATCACACATTTTTATTTTGGAGTTGGGAGAAGTATATTCACAAATTAATTTAAAAAAATTTCCCAGAAATAAATAAACAATACATAATTCAACTTTTACAAATGCTGTTCAACAATTTGTATCTGTTTATGTTACAAGCCTAAAATTTTTCTTCTTGTACAACAAACACATCATGTGCAAATATTGTTTCTTGTTACAATTAAAACTAAGTTAACACCTTTTTAACATGTCCATGTGTACTTACTAAATATTTTTGATCATTTTAGCTTTTTTTTAATTTTCAAAATTATTCTTTTAAAAAAATATTAATATCTGACTTTCAAATTGCTGAATATACAAATTGCTTTTTGGTTTTCTTTATTCCACATATTCTGCTTGTTACTTGAGAAATATGTGAAAAACTTTAATTTTTTTTTTTTTTAATATTTTCATCATTTTGTCACTTTTCAACTTGTCTGAGAGAAATTTATTTCATTGTAATTACATATTAGTAGAAAAAAATAAAGGAAAAATTCTTAACAATTTTAATTTTATTTTTTTTCCAAAATAAAACCCCGCATATATAAATGACACTAATTACTTTTTACTCATTATTTACATGCTGACTATTCTCTTCATCTTTGTTGTTGTTAAACAATTTTGGGGAATTCTGCCCTCTGACCATCATAAGGTATGTCAATTTGGGTAACCTAAATTTCAAACTGAACCCTTTACTTAATCTACGGGTGTAAAAACATCTTGTTCCACTACCCATGTTTAGAGATATCTTGTCTAGTTTTTATTTTTTAATAAAAGATACTTTTTTTCTTAATGTTTATTTCATTAATTAAGATAGGGAAAATATTTGGTTAATGTAGGAAGGAAAAATATTTCATTTGATTAACAGATTAAAAAAATAGCTAAAATCACTAAAGAAATGCTAATGTTCATTTTAACAATTTGTATTTGTATCAATGAACTCAACTTTTTCTTTAAGACAATCAAAGAAATTTTTATTAGATTAATGTGTGCCTCAAATAATATTCCAGTTTGAAGAACACAAAGATATTGTTACAAAAACACGAACAATGCCTTCCTTATTGCAACTCTTTATGGGATTAAGTATGTCCAAAGAAAATATATGTCAATAAATACCAGTTGTTAATTTCTGTAGATAACTGCAGTTCTTTGTTACATAATACAGTTAAAACATATTTATCCCACTAAAGAATAAAAATAGTATAAAAAAAATACAAGATCTAAAAAGTAGTGGTTATCTCATAAAAAATACTAAAAATAGTTTGTGTAAAAGTTATATTGAAAGAATGAATCAATGAAAGTTTTATGTTGTATAAAATTGATAAATAAACTCCCTTAAATAAACAACAAATAATAAAATGAATAAATATGACTTAAAAACTATGTATTATTTTCTTGAGGGTGTGATTTATCACGAGGAGTGTCTCTTGTACACTACTGAAAAATAATCAGCATTTTTGGTATTTCTTGACAAGAAAAAGAAAAAGGCATCTCTATAAAAAAGAACAATGAACAAAACAGTAAAATCAATGAGAAAGGATTGTTCTATCAAAAGTGCATTACAGAATTTTCTCTCTTTATTTTTTTACTCTCTGCATGTAAATAAAAATAGTGTCTTTAGTTTAAATATTCAAGTTATATAACATTAGAGTTCTATAGGTTTTCAGTTTGTTGATTGGAAGAACAAACAAAATGCATCTAATTTTGAATAAAACTTTCATTAAATCTACATGTGAAATTTTCAGGAGAAATATTTTCAAAAACAGACAGTAATAAAATGAAAATCATATCAGTTAACGCATATCGTT
Source organism: Acanthosepion pharaonis (assembly GCA_903632075.3). Classification (NCBI taxonomy): domain Eukaryota; kingdom Metazoa; phylum Mollusca; class Cephalopoda; order Sepiida; family Sepiidae; genus Acanthosepion; species Acanthosepion pharaonis. The sequence goes on along the minus strand of CAHIKZ030003249.1, from coordinate 135,552 downwards.
CTGGCATTAGTTTAGAGTAGAACCTTCTTTTTTCCACTATAATTACAAACTATAATTTTCAAAAATGAAAATTTCATTGAAATATGTTGGAAATTTTCAAAGATTTTATCTGAAATCAAGAAAACACAAAATTTAAGCAAACTGGTCTTAATATATGGGAAAAGAAGGTGTCATTTTGACCCATACCTTCCAGCTATCAGTTTAAACTGATGCTTCCTTTTTTTTCTGTGTACCTAAAAATAGGTACCTCAAAAAAAAGCAATACCTAAGGTTTAAAGTGCAATTTAAAAATGAAAAATCTTTCTTGAAACTTTTGTTTCATTTCAAACTAATAGATTTTCCAATAAGAAAAACAAAATACTTTGTTGCATTTCAAACCGAATCTAAATTAATTGGAACAATTTTTTTAAATCGCTAAAATCGGCCGTATTGACAAATCCGTCAACACAACATAATTGTCATTATTAAAACTAAAATGTATTTTTCTGAAATATTATTTGAAGGAGATTAACTGATTTAAAGTTTAATTAATTTGAATTAAAACAAATATAACTTACTTTTAGTTTAAAATATCACAGAAAATAAAAACACCCACAGAGATGGGTGTTTTTATGAGGTGCTAAGTGTTTTTTATTCAATAGCATAATGTTTGGCCTTTTTGAGTAATGGGCCCATAACTGTATAAATTACTTGACGAATACAACATGGACGCCTTTTTTTATGTAATTTTTTAACTACTTAGAATATTTTCCTAAATGTGTAAGATTACTAAGTAATCTAATATTTTATTAAATTTTAAGTACTTTGGTTTTATAGTCTTATTTACAAAGACGCTTGTTGATGAAATGTTAGAAAATTACCAATGAATTTTAAATTTGCTATAGTTACTGCTCTTATTTTCATATAATTTACAAAAATCGGCATATTTATATGCAAAAAAATTTCAAATTTCTTTTTAAAATACTGAACTTTTTCATTTGTGATTAGTAAATATAGTTTTTACTTAATAACAATATTACGTAACCGAAATTAATACGTAATTTTAAAAGATGTAAATCTTTTATAAATTATTAATTAAAGTTTCGAAAAAATTAAAATAATTCTTGTAAAAATTAATTATTCATCGAATTTTTTTTTTTACAATAGTGTGCATAATATATCTTATTCATAAAAGTAATTAAAATCTTTTGTAATTAAATAATGTCTTAATTTTTTATTTTATTTATTTTTTTTTTTTTTTTTGTATTTTTTATTTTACTGTTCAGAGCAGATTTTCGGTAACTTATTGTCCTGTTTTACAACAAAAAATTGATGATTTAAGTTCCCCAAGGAGTTCTGCTTTTTACGAATTGAAACATTAAAAAATTATATAAAATTATATGAGTGGTGGGTGACAAAATTAAAAAAATATATTTTTACAAAGATTGACAAAAAAAAAAAAATTCTAAAAAATAACTTCATTTGTGAATAAATCCTAAAGTTTCATATATCCGCCAGTTATCTTATTTTTCCAAAAATAGACGCTCAAATTTCCCATACTAATTTACAAATTTCACCCGCTGACTCAAAAAAAAAACTTGCTTTCAAAGATTAAAAAGGATCAAAAAATATAAGTCAACCATCAAAAAATTCTTTGGTCTTTTGTCTTAAAAAATTTTGACGATAAAACTTGTTTTTAAGGTTTTAAATGAAGTTTGGGACATTTTTTATCATGTATGCTCATTTTTTTTTTTTTATCTAATCGTTGAAGATACCTACCTAAAAACTAATTTATAAGTTATAATTTTAAAAGTGAAAATTTCACGGAAATATGCTGGAAAATTTCCAAGTTTAATTTTTGAAAGCAAGAAAAAACGAACTTTAAGCAAAATGGTTACAATATGGAGAAAATAAAAATAATTTGACGCCTGGAGGAAATGAGTTTCTGTTTAATGAATTTTTGAAATGAAATACTTACGTTATTTTCGGTGCTGCTTTACATCTCATCAGGGTTTCTCCTCCCATGTTATTGTTATTTCTTAAGATTAGCTTGACACAAAGCAACAAGTATGGGGCACCTAGTGAGAATCAAAGTCATGACTAACGGTCTAACTAGACAAGTTCGTACCCCACGCCGAGGGAATCTTTCTCTGTCAAAAACTGTTCGACAAAAAAAACTTTCTCCTTTTATGCTAACCCAGTAACTTTAATTAAGGTGTACATTTCCATGAACCCTTCTAAAATTCAAAGCCCCTAAAAGATCTTGATCACTCGACATATATCACGATGTGTTTAAAAGAGGTCCTGATTACGTTGAAATAACGATTAAAGAAAAATTCATATTCACTATTCGAAGCCGACGTAAATGGCCACGTGGTTAAAAGAGATTTTAAGTTTGTAGCCAATGAAAGAAAGATTCGTGACTTTGGTTCACCCCAACCTTGAGGGAAAAGTGAATAGATTGTAATCTGGTCGCATTGTATGAGCTATGGGCTTTTGCCGTCAGATTCTGTTCGGCTGTCGAAATCCGAGTCGTGATTTATTGTCGATACAATGTCGTCTACAACTTTGATGATGACTCTTGCTTGAATCTTGATCTTTTGATGCTGCCCTCCCCACCTCGGAAGCTGTCTAACGAGAAATTTAGTTCTAAATATGTTTCAGAGGACTAACTCAAGTCTGGCACGAGGCCAGTTCTTTTGGAAGTTTGTTTTTTTTGTCACGAAAAAAGAAAAATTCTGAACTGCAGAATCCACCCAGCTTAGATGCATCATTAATGCGCATGTCGGTGCGTTGGTGTAGCGTCCATTTTGATATCACGTGGCTACAAGTTATTGGTCAAAATTTTCGATCTCAATACATTGTTACAAGCGTCGCTAATTCAGCCTTTAAGATAGAGTAGGAATTTTTTTTGTCTACTCCAGTACACGTAGTTTGTTAAATTAAATACACACATCTGTGTAGAGGATGAATATATGACTGTTCTTCTGTGTATCCGTCTTCGGGTGTGCGCATAGCAACTCGGAAAGAAAATCAAGTTGAGTTCGTAAAGTTCACTTCTGCACAAATCCTTTGGGAAGGTACGAAGACATCTACCTCCTCTATCCACTATGGCTTAAATAATTTTAACTGAACTCTAGAAGAAAAACTGAATTCAAAACTAGCTTGAAGAGGAATGGAGTCCTTCAGGCTATCTTGCTATGGTACACCACTGCTGCTCTGGTTGCAGTACATGTGGAGACCCTGCAACTCGTGATGATGTGATGTCTTGTGCATGCTGGTCTATAGGCATACAGTAATGATATCAACATCGAGGATGCAATTAACTGCACGACCAATGGGCTTTGAGATAAGCATGCTAATCATCGCATTACAGCAGGCACCCGAAAAAGGTATTTTATTCAGTTTAGTCTGGTACAGGATCGTATTATCAATTAAAACTAACAATGCCATCAATCGTACGCGAGATTGACTTACTAAGCAAAAATATAGGTACCCTAAAAAAAGTTTGCTAAAAAGAGGCTACATGATAAAAAAATACTCAAGTCAAAACATAATAAAAAACAAAATTTTATCGTCAAAACCTTTGTGTTATTATTAAGATGGGAGATGAAAATTTTTTAGGTAATTTTTTTTATCCTTTTTAGAAACTTGAAAATTTTAGTTGAAAATCTTGTTTTCTGGCATTAACTCGGAACCATAAATTTTTACGGGAATTTTTGCGATGAAAAATTCTAGCAAAAATCAGATAATTGTCAGATTTTAATGAAACTTTCCGGGCTTATTCAGAAATGAATGAACTTGTTTTTGAAATGTTTCTTTTTTAGAAGATTTTTGTAATTTTTTAACTTTTTTTTTTCATCTATTAAACCCCACTCATTTTTATGAAATTTCGAGAAATTATTTTTTATATCGCTTAATGTTTATATTAGTTATAAGGACAAGTCCTCGGAGAATTTAAATCATCAAATCTTTTTGGTAAAACAGGATTCCCAGTTACAGAAAATCTGCTCTGAACGGTAAAATAAAAATGCATTAAAACGAAGACATTATTTGATTAGAAAAGCTTTTAATTGCTTTATGAATAAGATATATTATGGACATAATTATATACTTAAGAAAAAACTTATATTCTTATTTAGGTACCTCTGCAATGAACTTTTAAAAATGAAAAATCTTTTTTGAAGCTTTAATTTTGATTTTAATTTCAAGCTAATAATATTAATATTTCCAATAAGCAAAATACTTTGCTGCATTTCAAAACTAATTTAAATTAATTGGAAGGAGGTTTTGTTTTGAAATTGCAGATTTTAGATCCATTTTTAGCCGTCATTCATCACAGTGTAATTCTCTTTATTAAAAATCTTTGAACAATAATATAAATTTTTCTGAAACTTTATTTGACGTATAGTAGCTGATTTAAAGTTTAATTAAATTGATTTAAAACATATTTCTTTAATTTTAAAATATCTCAGAAACGCATTTTTTTACACGGCAGAAGGTTTGTTTAAGGTGTTGAGAGTTCGGAAGTTTAATTTTTTTCTATGGTGGATATCGCTATAAAATTTACTTGAGGAATGTAAGCGCTCTTTTTACATAATTTTTTATACAGTAATCTTAAAAATTTATGAAAATATTCTTTGTAATGTTTTATTGAAATTTAGGTACTTTTGCTTTAAATTTAATATAGTTATCACTCTTATTTTCTGATAATGTCGTGTATGGACATCCGAATTTACACAAATCGTCAGGTTTATACACACACACACACACACACACACGCATACACAAAAAAAATCTTTTATTTCTTAAATATTGGGTGTCGAGAAATTGTTCTAAGTCCATTTATGATTAGTAAATATAGTTTTTACTTAATAACAATACCACCAAACCGGTACAAAGTAATGCAAAAATTTAAAAGATTTAAAACTTTATAAATTATTAAAATTTAAATCTTTAAAAAATGAAAACAATTCTTGTAAAAATTCATTATCCATCGAAATAGTGTCCATAATATAACTTATTCATAAAAGTAATTAAAAGCTTTTCGAATAATGTCTGAGGTTTATTACATTTTTCAATTTATTTTACTGTTCGGAGCAGATTTTCGGTAACTGGTGGTCCTGTTTTACAAAAAAAAAAAATAATAATTTATTTATAATATAAATAATCCAAGAAGTATTGCTTTTGAAACTAATATAAACATTAAGCGGGATAAAACTTAATTTCTCGAAATTTTATAAAATTAGATAAGTGGTGGGTAGCAGAAATTAAAATATTTTTACCAAGATTTTCTTTAAAAAATCATTTCTAAAATAATTTAATTGTGTATAAGGTCTGAAAGTTTCATTAACTTCGGCAGTTGATTTTTTTTTTAATTTCCAGATCATTGTGTTTTCACCCCCCAAAAAAAAGCGTAACAATAATGCTGGAAATTCGGATATGCGAAAGAGAAGCCGTAAAAATCCTTCCTGGAAATGAAAAGTTGAAAGTTTTCGGCTTAACAATCAACAACAACAAAAGAAAAAAGAAAAGTAAAAATCTTATGTTTAAGGTTACCAGGATCTACAGTAGGAGCGAATCTTCTTTTCCATCGCACAACTTTTCTTCCAGGATCACTGTTAATTGTTCTAGTTTATTACTTATTGTTCGTCTTCTGTTTGTGCTTAATTTATAAATAAATCTTTGTCAAAGGTTTGTTTGTTTATTAAAAGAAGTGGATGAATTATGTGGTCCAGTTTAATTTATTACACGGAATCATTCATACAAAAAGTAAATGAGAGAAAATGACGAATTCACTTCGCTAACTAAATTTGTTTAACCCACTAACAACTCGATAAATATTATGATCCTTGTTTTTTGCATTTTCATCTCGGATGCTACCTGATTTTTACCCAAAAAATAGTTTCTATGACTGACGTTGACCGGAGAACCCGTCAAAAGTACCTGCATATTTAAGGAAGACCTTTAGTTAGCGAAGTGAATTCGTCATTTTATCTCATTAATTTTACTAATTTACTTTTTGCATGAAGGATTCAGTGTAATATATATATATATATATATATATATATATATATATATATACTGCTTCCTACATGCATACAATTATTATTATTATTAATCATAATAAAGATTGTTTACGGGAAAATTAGTTGTGAATAAATAAATAAAAAATAAAAAAAATAAAACATCTTACCTCACAATTCTGAGTTTCGCAGGGATAAATTTAGATAAATAAAAAAAATAAAAAATAAAACATTTATCTCCAAACTTGAAGTTTTTGCACGAATTACTGCATTAAATTTTTTAATATTATTAAGTAAATACTTTGTTTACAAGGACTGCTTACCATAAGCCTTTACGTCCATGTTTATTTCCCTCCTTTTTATCTTTTTATGAAACTCAATCTTTGTTATTATTTCTATCCCACTATATACAAAATAATAATACATACGTACACATATATGTATATATATGTGTATATATATATATACACACACACACACGCACACACACATAATGTGTTCGTTACTCTTCTCGGCTTTCAGTTATCTGTTGGTTTTGAACTGAAATATATCTTCGCTCAGTGGAGAAATTTCAATGGACGAAGCAAACAATATCAGCTTAATGGAGATCCAACTGAAGATCGCAATCACTCGCCATGGTTCGCAGGATTGATACTCTAACTAACGTACCACGAGAGGTATATATGTTTGTATCTGACATTGGTAGAGGAACAGTTATGGGTAAAGAAAACAGATTTAGCGAAACTGGGTTTGAAACTTGGTTCAGCCAAGGTTGTTTGCGTTTAGGCAATAGTAATACCATTGGAGAAAGGCTAGAATCCACTTCTCCCTGTGTTCTTACCAGATATCTCAACAAAAATATCTTGTGTCATGCTATGATCACCGTTGTAGGAAATGGTGGGTGAGCGGGCACTTGAACAAAAAATTCCTCCATAACTAACATAGACAATTGTAAAAAAATTTATGGTACTGTTTCTTAACTTTGGCAATAATGGAGGTTAATATTATTCCATACCAAGTGAATTAGGCCATTCATTCCAGATTTACTAATTAGACACAAAAAAAGAAAAAAATGAAGTTCCCCAAAACAGTCGAAAAGTCTGCAACATTCATTTGATTCCAGATAACGAATAGTTTGGCAAGGTCTTTTATTTATTTTCTATAATGTCAACTTTTCAGATCTGTAACCCGTCGCTCGAGATGGGAGCATCTCTTAATATTCGGTATTAAATGAAATCACCATTACAAATTGTTGTCATTCTCATTTCGGCACGAACATTCTCTCTGTGTGTTGCTCAAACCAGCTACTGACATCTGACGATGCATATTCAAACGAGTTCCTCTTCCGAGTTTTGCTATCAAAGTACTATTCGTCTCAGCGTTTAGGTTTGCAACGGAGACAGACTGACGGAGATTTGTTCGGGGAAAGTCTAACTAAAACAGAGATAGCGCAGGTATTCTTGTGAAATCAAATGCTGACAGAAATAAGTCAACTTTCTCAATTAGTTGCCTGAATTAGTCACAGAAACTAATTTTTCATGCGTTTATTGACTCAGTTCTCGAAACTGCGTTATTGTGGAAACGCACTTCAACTTTTGACTGTATTAATAATAACCTCTTGAGGATGTTTAAAAGTTGTTTGTAAGAGTTAAATTTTAATTGTAAATTTTAGAAAACGGCGAATCTCTTTTTGGTTTTTGACTCTTTACGGCTATCATTTGTAAAACAAAAACTGCACATTTGAAATATGTTTTAAGGAACGAAAAAACTGATATTGACAATCAGAAAGTAACAGCTGAAATTTCAGGGGCACATAATGAGAAAAGAGAACCTAGAGAATTTAACACTCACAAGACATTAACGACAAGAGAAGCAGTGGGGAACAGTGAGTGACGTATTTAACTAGTTTTATTTGGTTGGGTGATCGATTTTACATGTCAACTCTTGTTGAGTTACACGATTATTTTAAATAAGCAACTTCAGATTTTCACCAGTTTAATTTTTGCTCGAAAATTAGTAGCCAAGTTCTTTAACCGACATCCTTAAACTTAGTTTAAACTGACACCTTTGTTTTCCGTATATTGTAGACATTTTGTTTAAATTTCGTATTTTCTTAATTTCAGGTGAAAACTTGGAAAATTTCCAATATATTTTAATTAAATTTTCACTGTCCCAAATGTTCGCTGTTTCATTGATTGATTCATTCGTTTTTTTTTGCGGTTTATCAACCCTTTTAAGGTTATTTAAAGCCAAAATATATTTATAGATTATGAGATTTTTGAGAGATAATGGTTTAGTGATACAAGTCTTACTAATTAACCCATAGTTGGAAGGAAAAGAGTTGGATTCATACCTTTCCAAAGGTATTTGCACGTAAGTGAATATAACAAACTCAACGAGAATTGGAACTCTGTTCTCCGATTAACAATTCCGAGCCATTATCCATTTCAACACCCTCACATTCAAGCTTACAGAGCCTGGTATTCCCAAGTTGTCACCCATCCCAAGCTCGCCGTTCCTTAACTTCGTTGATTGAACGAGAACTAGAGTTTCAACGTAATGTTAACGTAAGCCTCTTCACCCTGTTGTCACTAAATTAAAAAAACCTATAGTTTAATCCACTAGGTGATTGTCAGACACCTGAAGAAGGTCAAGGGATACAATGACCGAACCGTTGTAATAATATCAATGACAAGGACATTAGTCCGAATGTAGATACTGTCTAATAAATAGTAAAGAATGGTGCCTTTAACTAGTTTAAGTGAATGGGTGAGAGAAGAAAAAAGGAACAGCAAAGGATTAAATATTACTTAATGCAAGGAAAGAGGAAAACTGGGGAGAGCCATGACATCGCATATAAAAGAAAGAGGAGGAGACATTTAAATTTTGTGATTATTCATAAAGCGTTACGTAAAAGAGCCTATCAGAGCACGATGCTTAACAAGCTCCTAAACCGAATTTGCTCACGTAATGAGTTCAATCGTTATTGGGTGCCCCCTTCTGTGGCCTTGTGTCAGACTAATGAGTTGTATAAGCAAATATCTTAAATTGGTTCTGTTGAAAACTTGTATTAACTTAGTAGTGTGTTTTTCTCTCACTTTCCGAAACTTTACCTTATGTCACTTGACTTTTACGATAGGTTAGCACAAAATCAGGTTTTATACGTTATCTCAAATGGTGTAAAACGAAGAATCAATTACCATTAATCTAAGTGGAGGAAAATTCTGAGCGTTCCCAGACCAAAAAGTATAACCTGTCTGTTTTGATGTAAAAGGTCACGGTTAGTCGTCTGTCGTAGCTTGTTTGGTGAGCTTCACGCATTTTTCTATCATGCAGTTCTTTGCAGCCACTCCAAATATTCTGTAAACCTGCCCCAAACCTATAAATCCTTTCTAATTGAAGTCATTTTCCTGCAATTATTCCAACATTGTCAATCGTAGATCTACGAACACACAAATATCTTCCTATGTCAATAAATGATAATTACTTCCAGCCTTTACGCCATTTCGAATTAGGAAATGTTTCATAGGAACGCTCTACTTTTGAAACCTGCTGCTTGGAGCATCCTCAACGGAGAAATACCGCTGAGGCTTTAGCAGATTTTGTCCAGAGTCCCATATTGAGCCTCTACCTTGTGCCATATTCTGTTCGAGTAGGTATATCGATAAATCCTATATCCTATGTTCTTGAATGAATGAAGTTAGGTCTTCATTTGGGAATTCAAGTATAAGGGCTTTGTACCAAAGTAGACTGAGCTCGTATTCGTCAGTATACAGCAAAATAAATTCTTCGAATTGTTCCTGCTTTTGTGCTGGCAGTCAAAAACAATACCTTAGCAACTGGTGATCCGTTCTCCAGATAGTACCTCCCTATTGCACTAAAACGTAGACACTGATTTCTGAAATGAAGCCTGTAGGTCTTAGCAAGGGCCATCATTCTTCGAACTTCATGGAGTGGCGCTGCAGAATCATAAACAAAGAACTGTACCAGATAACAAACCACATCATTTGAGGACTTTCAATAACAGCAACAAATAAAATGACTAATACATATAACTCAAAGAGAAAATAATGACTTAATGTTAACGTTACACACTACTTCAAACAAAAGGTGTAGGAAGGAAGCCCTCATCAGTACTGGAAAGAGTAATAACAGTTACTGGACTTGAGAAACGTATTTTCCTGAAAAATTGTTTTCATAGAAATATTTTATTTATTTTAACCGAAAGTGACACAAAATTGACAAATATTGAATGTTTCCTTATAAGGAAACTGCTAATATTACCATTACCATTAGAGATGACCGAAACAGATACTACATTTTGATCCCAGTCTGATGGTCATGGAGTTAAGAAAAGCCAATCTCGAGTAGCACTGGCTTCTCGGTGAATGATTGCCAAAAGTTTCCATATAAGGAAACGGCTAATGCCAATTGTATTCATGAATCTACAGTAAAATAAATATTCTGGGTTGCTTCTGTTCGTACAAACATTTGAAATGGTGAGAAGCATAAACGAAAAATAAATAACTGGATGTACAATACATCTGAGGAAGGTCGAAAAACACATCAGCCGAAATGTTGTTAGGATACGCATTTGAATAACTCATAGAATAATGATTGGTGAACCGAGAGGAGAGCAGGTGGAGCGTCCGAGTCGTGTGGAAATGTTGGGGGGGGGCAGCATGTAGGGGAATTAGTACAATTAAGTAGCATACGATATTAGTTTTTTCTCCTTTCATTCCACTTGTGCCATTTTTACCCAAGTTCACTATATCGTTAATTAATACACTAGATATTTATTTTGAGAGTTGCACTATAAATTAGTTAGTGTTAAGAGCCTCATAGCAATCCAAAGAAGGATCTGTAATGTAATCGATCCTGACCTGGCATCTCGACTTCAGTCACTTTCTCACCGACGCGGCGTGGCTTCTCTTTGTCTTTTCTATAAATACATGGCAAGCTTTTTTTCCCTGGTGTCCCGACTACATGAATTTATGTGTACTAATAGATTGGCATTTACCTGTTTCTGTTGAAATAGCTAAGTGCAATTTCTACTCTAACTGTTTATTTTCTCGCATTTCTCAGTTGTGGAACTCTCTTCCGTTTACTTGCTTCCCTGATAACTTTAAGTTATGTGCCATGCGTGATACAAGCATGGCACATAACTGAAATCTGCCTCGTCAGTCATGTATCTTTCGATACGTGACTGACGAGGCAGATCTTTTCCCACAGTAGACCAGTTGCCATCCAAGGCTATAGAACCCAGTCTGTCCTGTTATTTACTCATAGCTGGAAGAAGAAGATTCATACATTTCCCAAGGGTATTAGCACGTAATTTCGACTGGATTTCGAACATGGCTCTCCAATTCCTCAATCCGAGCCGCTATCCATTACTCCACCCTGATAACTGCAATCTTCAAAAATTAAAATGCAACGCCAATGGCCATATTCTGTCTTCTTGAATCCCCTCCATCTTTTGTCATTTCTTCAATCCTTCCTATACTAAATCTTCTCTTTCATTTTCACTCCCTGTAAACCCCGCACCGTGTACTAGCGGAATTCCCACCTTGATTTGAAAAGAAATGATTAAAAAAATAAACAAATAAAATAACATTTTAACCTAATAATTTTCAAATTATGTTTAGAGATGATTCTCCTTATTTTATTTTGTTGGTGCATTTGTTGTTGTTGCTGTTTCTGTTCTTTCTTTTATGTCTGCAATCAAAACAAAAGAAACGGACATAATCGTAATTTTTCTTTATATTTTGTAGATGTTACCCAGTTTTGGAATGTTGTTTAGAGATGGTAACAAATTCTGTGACAGCCGCGAATGGTACAGACGCTAGGTACGCCACTGTCTTTCATTAAAAGAAAAACTAATAAAATTAATGATAATTCTTCAGCTAAACAATTCCGACAATTTATAACGATTACGTCAAATACTAAGCGCAAATAAACAATATACAGGGGAAACATGTGATAAGGAAAACTGTAAGTAAACAAGTAAATTTGGACCCTCACACACTTGTTGATGGAGGGCCGTGACCAAAGACTTTAGGTGCTATCATCTATATCATCTATATAAAGATGTTTTTTATCATCTATATAAAACAAGCCTCTGAGCAAATTGAATGTTGGTTTATATCCCGTCGAAGGTTACTTCTTTATTTTCAAATCCATAATGGTTGTACAATGTAGAACTGCCTGAGCGCCATAATAAAAAGCAACAAGATTAAAGAAAATCTAGTTAAATATAATAATAGTAATAATTATTAAGAACATCGGAATCATATAAAATTTGTGTGTTTGAAAATTTATTACTTGTTGTTTGGTAGATGTATGTGTTTGTGTGTGTGTGTGTGTATAAATATTACGTAAAATCATGACCTCAAATAAAATCAGTTTTATCGATTATATCTAACAGTATAAATCTTATATCTTACCCAATTAAGCGGTTCTCGCTAAATAGATATTATAACTAATTTGCACATTCAGCAATAAAAATCAATTTTGAAAAATACACCCTCAAACATATCTATTTTATTATACATTTCCAATCAGGTATTTTGTGATAATTATAAATAAGTTGATGGGTTTTATAATTAACATGCTTAATTATTCAAATAAAACTTTTTTCTTCTTTGAAAGCGGTAACTACGTTAGCATTTAGATCACAGCCTGGAAGTAAATGATAAGTAAGTAATGTATTACAAGAAGTAAGTAATGTATTAGATGAAGTAAATAATGTTAACATTTTTTCATATAATATTTTGAAGTTTTAACAAATTCCAGCGATTCTAACCGTCGTTCTCTGTACCGGTTTCAAGTCTCTGCTTCGTGACCCGACTTGAAACATTTTTAATAGTTTGTATTTTTTATTCGATCAGCAACAATTTAAAGGAGAAAAATGAAGTTAGAAGAGATATTAATGGCTTCCTTCATTAAGACCAGGCCGGGATAAAAGCTGTTTCAGCTAAGAATCTTCTCATCGAAAACAACAGATGGGAGGCTACCTATGTTTTATTCAAGCTTTCTTTTTTATGCCAGCACTTTTTAAAAATCTTATCTTGTCTTCTGTTAATGAAAGACAGATGTTATGAGTTACAGGCTAGTTGTAGGCAGATACGTGTGCATGTTTCTATGTGCCTCTGAGAAGAAAATAAAATAAATATTTTGCTTTGTATTCTTATGTTTGAACATTTCTTAATTTCATAAATGATTTCGTCTGTCCATTTATGCCACCATATGTTTCAATGTAAACGTATTACACACACACACGTGTGTGTGTGTGTGTGTGTGTGTGTGTGTGTGTGTGTGTGTGTGTGTTCTGATGTGACTTTCGTGGCCCGGTTTAGTAAAGCACTTTTTTTTGGCTTGAAGCTTTAGTTCCCCTACCGTGGTGCTATTGTCACATACATTATTAAGCACTTTTCTTTGCCATACCGGCAAGCTTTTTCCGGTAGAATTTATTTATTTTTTAGTTTTCGGCTATTTTTCATCTTGGTCAGATGATTTACCCTCCTCTCAGGCGTGTTTGGTTGGTTTGCCATCTTGAATTCGCCTGGTGGTATATAGGTTACCCATTTTACAAAACTACAGACACCAACAGCCTAACGATTAAGTAGAAATTTCTGATAGGCAGTGACCGACTACGACTGCTATATATATCGAATTTACTCCCAAGGTGATGTCACTCAGACGCAAGCTGAAAGGGTGAAATAGAATGAAAAGAGTTCAGAAGGAACCGGAAACCAAATCCTTAAACAGAAAAGGGATATATATATATATATATATATATATATATGTGTGTGTATTCAGACTAACAGAGTCCTTTAATTATGAAAGTAGATCAATAAGTTTGTACTATGACAATTATTAACTAAATTTTGTTCTAAAATTTTCACCGTATAAAATTCTTTTTAAACTCATCACAGAATTAAGGGCATTGACAAAATGGAAAATTACGTCGAAAAATAATTATTTGTTGAATGAAGTAAATGCTTTTTTTCCTTTCTTTTCTTTTCATCATTAGGATATGAACTTATTGATTTATCTCTGTAGATCAGTAAACGAAACTGAAATATTACAGAGATTCAGATTTTTTTTCATTTCTTTTGGGGAGAAATGGCAAAAACAATCAGCTTCTGTTCGATTTGATCAAATATAAGCACACTACATTTGAAATTGTCGCTATGAGACATGATAATTCGTTGAAGCAAAAGAGAAAAACAAATAATAATCGATGTAATATCTTACTAAATAATTTATAACGATTAAGTAAAACAACGCAAAATGATAACCAAATTTTCTCTTTCTTGAATCTATCATGAAATCATGATCGGCCATGTAAGTCCGATCTCTCTCTACACATCTATACCCATTGCAGACTTTGCGCCTCCGGCCCAGATCTTTCCGCAGAGTGGCCATCCAATAGATCTCAAGAACAGTTTGACGACCGTATTAAAAAAATTTCCATCTTTGTAAGAAGGAGTCTTCGATGCTAAAAACGATATTTCGATTTCTGAAGAATAAACTCTTCCTGGAGTATGACCAGTAAACAATTAATCTAAAAGAATGTGTAATTACTTATATCTCACCCCTCGAGGGAATCGTCTTTCGGTTATTATCATGGGTTCTTCAGGTCGCTTATCGGATTGAGAAATCGAAGAGTGGAGTTTGAATCCCAGTTGAGTTCGTTACATTCACTTACGCGCAAATGTCCATCCCTTCTCCCCAACGTATGGGTTAAATCGTATGACTCGAATTTTTAAAAAATATTGTTATCTCAAAAAAAATGTTAATGCAATATTCACTCGCAAAAATAAAAAAATTATTACTATCCAAAATATGTGCGGATTTAAATAACATAGAAAGGGTTGATGAGTCGTAAAAATCAATCAGTCAATCAAATGTCGCTTATGAAGATTGCTACCAAAAGTTGCTGCCTATTCATTAACTTTACAGGAAATTCAAAGACATATTTTCTTTTTAAAAAAATTATTTTATTATGTTTTTAGTTCTGCTACGTTATTCTTGTCAAGACAAAAAATCATAGCTGATCATTAGGTTAGATTTTTTAGAAATGGGTTGGACAAAGATATTTACATAATCTTTAAAAAAAAAACAAAAAAAACTACGATTTTGACACGTTTTACCGATGAACTGATGTCATCAGAAAATAATTTTATTTCAACAAAATCTACATTAGCGAAACAATAACTTGATTCAAGTTAGGCATATGAACGCCTATGAATATCGTTTTATATATATATATATATATATATATATATATATATATATATATATATATATATATATATATATATATGTCGGGCCAGTTGAAGGTACTGGCAACTCGGGCAGTGTCTCAGGCGCCATTATGCCGCCATGTTATGTGTTTGGGATCTTACAAAATTAAAGCTTATAAAAACATACTTACGGTTGTCTATGACTACATACAGATTGAATTCTTTGGCTATTTTATCAATAGAAAATGATCTCATAAAAAAGATGTGTGTAAAAAGTGTCATGAAAAAAATCTGCAGATCTAAAGGCTAGAAAAATGTTTTAGGCAAGATAATGAATGTTTTCTTTTGCTTGTATTAATTTGTATATTTCAATAAACTCATTATTCTACATTTTTAGTTTTTCTCCTTGTGAAAATTTAAAAAAAAAGTACACTTGAATTTCAGCTTGCCCGGGGTGCTAGCAACCCTAAGGCCATTACTATATATATATATATATATATATATATATATATATATATATATACTTAATTGTATTGATGTAAATTTGTGACCCTGGGTTTCACGCTATTGCGATCGTGAGACAAACTGATTTATTTTTAAAATTTTGGATCTGTTTATGTCAGCCTATGTTTGGTTATGTTTGATGATAATGGAAGGAAAACTGTGTCCGTTTCGGGATGTCACTCATAAGTACGCAGACATACATACATGCAGATGTACGTATTGTATTTCACACAAACATATATATATATATGAACAGTGTGGGACTTCGCACAGACATGTATCCACGTGTCCGAGTACGTATACATATGCAACTGTGGTTTTCAGTGTTGAAATTGTGTAGCGAAGTTCCCTCAACAAGGAACGGGCCGAGGTGTTCCTTTCATCTTTCAGATAGTTCGTTTATTCAATAATACTTTCTTTCACATACATACACACATGTGTACATGTACGTATATTTCTATCCGTCTGGGTTTTGCATTACTTAAAATGGATTCTGTATAAGATTATAATAGATATTTTTATTTTTTTGATGTTGCTTACTTGCGTGTTATAGACGATTAAACTTATATAAATAGTAGAAATTCTAATTTATAATACTTATTGGTATTTTTACGGAAAATTGGCACGAATTTTGATGGGGAAGGGGAGTATAATTGTAAAAGAATTTGGCGATAATAATTATGGTAATATTGAAATAGCAAGAATGAAATAATAATTGCAATGTTGAGAGCAATGACAATGGTAAACCATAATGAGAGCAATGACAATTGGGGGGGGGATAAATAGTAAGAATGAAATACCAATTACAATATTAAATAAAATAATAGTAAGAATAAAATAATAATAATTAGAGTATTGGGGTCAATGACAATGGTAAACTATAATTAGGGTAATGACAATTGGGGGAATTGGTGTGGTAATAATAGTGGTAGTAAAGGATAATGGTAATAACAGTGGTAGCAGCAAATAATTATGGTAATAATAGTAGTAGTGATGATAACTTTTATAGTAAAATGATGATGATGATGATAATAATAATAATAATAATAGTTGAAATAAATAAATAATGGTAATAACTAATAATAAAAATTAATGATAAATTAACAATTAGTGTAATAAATAATAAATAATGATGGAAGAGGTAATAAATAATAATAGTGATGGTAATAATGGAAGAGATAAAGAATAAAATAGAAAATAATAGAAGTGGTGATAACTAAGTAATGACAAAAGATGGTGGAGATGGTGGTACTAAATAAATAATAGCAATGATAAAAACAAAGACAATGGTAAAAAAGCAGTATGAATCTTGTGGGGGAGGGTTATGAAGTGATAATAATGGTAGTAGTTATTTTGTGGTAGGTACATACGGTGTTGGCGACAATATTGGTAACTGAAGTAGTGGAAGTCGTTGTAAAATTGTGTTGGGATGTTACTGGTTTATCGCCTCGCGTCCATAGGGGCGATGGTAGATTAGGTAACAGTGCCGGTAAGAATATCGATCTGTGTTACTTGGTATGTTTATTTTATTTTATTTTATTATTTTTTTTAGGTATTATCCGTTTGGTATGAATTGTGATAAGAGATATCTATTTTCGTGTTTGCATTTTTGTAATTATTTCTGATCTTAGGTTTAGTAATTTCTTTTGTTGGGTGTGGGAAATTATTGCTACTTTTTCGTGTAGACATAGTAGGCACTTCTTTGTTATGTTGTTGTAGGCAGCTGTTTTTTTTGATATATATATATATATATATATATATATATGTGTGTGTGTGTGTGTGTGTGTGTGTGTGTGTGTGTGTGTGTGTGTATAAACCAAATAATTAACAGCTGTATATACGTGCGCTAGCGTGCAAACACAGGTAAGCAAATAATTATTTACTTAATTTAATATAAGGTGTCAACAAAACAGTGCTCAGTGTGGTTAGACAGAGCTAAGAAGTATACACGGGAAAGTAAAAAAATATCTGTATATACAGTTATACAGGGTGATTGAAAAGTTATTCCCCATTTTAAAATACTTATAATTTATTTATTAACTATAAATTTTACAAGAAATGCATATGATAGGAAAGTGTTTAGCAAGAGGTTTTATTTAAAATTCGATATGGACACCAGATTTCGCTACCAGCTTCTCGAACCGCCCAGGAATCGCTTCAACTGATTTCACCAAGAACTCTTGTGGTATGGAAGACGTCACTTCTTGTATTCGCCCTTCAAATTCCTCAAATGTCTTGGTTTAGTATACTAGGTTTGCTCTTATAAATAACCCTAAAGAAAAAATCACAGGGTGCTAAATCAGGATTCCTGGTGGACACTCGTACATAAAATAGGGAGTATAATTTTCAGTCACCCTGTAAATATGTTATGTCGAAAGTGCGGATCATTTTTGACTTCCCCTCGTATATATATATATATATATATATATATATATAAATATATATAAAATAAATTCCATGGGTGTATAATCCAAGTGAGTCCTAGTAATAGAAAAATATTAAAAATTGATTCACAAAAAATTCTAAAATGTATTTTATTTGTACAGAGCAATATGATGAATAATCAAAAAATTCTTTTTACTTCATGTGAGAAATAGGTTATTTCGGCAGTCATGATACAAATGTTCGTCTGTCTTTTGAGCCCCAATATGGAACGGAATTCACGTTCGTAGAGCCAGAGGAAGTAGGAAGTAGAAGTTAACTGTAAGGAAGGTGGTCAACCTAAAATTTAACATGCAAACTATATCTAATACGTATACTTTGTATCGTCTGCCGAAATAGCCTAATTCCCTACATGAGGTAATTTTTGGTATTATTCATTATATATATATATATATATATATATATATATATAAAAAAAAAAACAGACCACTTTAAGGTACCATTATAATAATTTATTTCACCAGAGTCCTTTTGTTTTTGACGCCGGATCCTCAGATAGCATATTACCAAAATGAAATGAAACGAAAATGAAATTAAAATTAAAAAATATAAAAAAAATAAAATATATAAATATATATATATATATATATATATATATATATATATATATATATTTTTAACTTAAATTTTCATTTTTACTATCAAGTTCCCCTTTAATGTATGGATGTAATCTCTGCGAAACACATAGGGTGGCATAAAAACTCGCCCCCATGGAGGCCTCTTGATTGGGCCTTCGGCTTGTTCAGAAGTGTGATTCTCCCAAAGTCTTTTCATATTCTCAGCATTGGAAGCTCTTCTGGATACCGTTTGATCTGGATTTTCATTTGCAGGGGTCTTTCTTTTCCTCGCTGCAACATTGACTCTTTTGATTGCAACCTGGTCCTCTGTTCACGGAAATTTCTTTTTGTGAGGCATACTGGTGTTGTATGCGATAGGCAAAAATCTATATATATAGTGGAACCTCGGTTCACGAATTTAGTTCGTTCCTGAAGGCCTTTCGTAACCCGAAATGTTCGTAAACCGAAACTATTTTTTCCAATAGGAATCAATGTGAAGAAAAAGGCCACACGAATGTGTACAACACGGCGGTCGACTCAGAAATTATTCTGTTTCCTGTTAACTCGGTTCGTCAATAATATTGCTCAAGAACCAAAAATTTTGTTTGCTAACCAAGAAATTTTCATCTCGAATTTTCTGTTTCGAAAATCGATTTTTGAGACATTCGGATATATATATATATATATATATATATATATATATATATATATATATATATATATATGAAAAGTGTATATAAATATAAATAAATATATATGTATAATTATTTATATATTATATTCATTATTATTAAAAAGCGCTCAATATCAGAGATAGAGCTAAAATATTTGTTGGATAGATGTGTTTGTGAAACCCAGGGTCACAAACTTACATCTATCCATCAATATATATATATATATATATATATATATATATATATGAAACATGTTTGATTCAAAGCATGCTTTTACCACTATATGTGATGTATATTTACATCATATGTGATGTATTTTGAGCAGCATTTCGTTAAATAAATATGACAGACAAGGACAATTTAATGAATTTTTTCTAATGTTCTTAAAATTTTCCATAAGGGATAAAAATTGTTTGTAGTGTCTATTGACCCAAGTGCTTTGAATACTTCTTTGTCCATTTTCAAGTGGTTTGTTAATTTCTTTCATGGTTGTCTTATATATATATATATATATATATATATATATATATATATAGATAAGAGAGAGAGAGAAGAAGAAGAAATAAGGTGAGTTTACATATTATTTTTTGATTTCTATACAGTTTTTAATTTTCATATCTTCAATTTTTTTACATGATAATATCTGTGTAAAAAAATTTTATGTGAAAGTATTTATTACATCTTTTTAAAGAGATTTCTTTGTGTAAATCTTCAACCTGTCCACTGCCATTATGTAGACAAAACATGAATCAATTATGAAGATCTTTTTTTACACATATAAGTATCTGATTTGCAATCACAATTTGAAAATATATATGTTTTCTTATATTTATTTCTTACTAAATTTTCACCATTAGCTAGTTTCTTTTCTCTCAAATTTGATTTACTAGTTATAATATATTTTTCAAATGCTTTCATACTTACATCGTAAATACAATCTAGCACTGTCACAACTCCTAGTAGCAACCGTAGTATTCAGCTAAATAGAATTAGTTGATCCATGCCATTAGTGTTGACTGTACCTCTTATTATCCGTCATTGATCACTGCGTATCAATCCAATGCATCGGTCTGTAAATGTTTGCCTATGTATGCTGCTGCCCGCCCCGGGATATTGTTATCGAGGTTTGCTCTTCAAGGGGGACTAGATTTAGTCTGGCTCTTACTCATTGACATGTTTGACTAATTTGAACCTATATTGCATATGATCCATTATTTCACATAATTAGGTTATTTTATATGAATACTAACTTATGAAAGTTGAGAGTTAGTAGATTAGGGACAAGGTCAAATATAGATTCAAAGGCTTGAAAATCATAGATTGCAATGAAAATGATAGCAATTTTCCTATCTATCTATCTATCTATCTATCTATCTATCTATCTATCTATCTATCTATCTATCTAAGCCTGTTCCTATCTATCTAGCTATGTTTTATTTTTAATCATTTCATCCCAAACAATGCCATTGTCACTAAAAGGCAAGGGGTTACTTAGAATGAAAGAAACCAAGAAAACGTTATTGAGGAGAAAGGACAATAAAAGAACAGATTTCAAAAAGACCAAGAATGACAATTGATGTTACATTTAAGTTTTTGAAGATCATATTTGACAGGAAAGCAAGAAGCCAGAAGAGAGTTCCACAGGCAAGAATTTTGAGAAGAGAAACTATCAGAACAAAACTTATGGTTAGATCCATCAATTTTAACAGTAAAATGATGAGACATAACCGTTTTAACTAGTACAACTGCATTTAGTCGGTGCCAAATGCATCATGTGTGTGTGTGTGAGATTACTACCTTAAGCTCTGATCTCATGTCCTGTAACATTCTCTTCTAAATATGGTTATTTATTTAATGAATTTCCTAAATTCCTAACAGTGGTGGAATTCATGGTTTGGGGATGTCTCACACCGGAGACGAACTGGTAACCATCGTTTCAAAAAAAAAAAAAAAAAAAAAAAATTTTCAGTGTTGTAGAATGTTCAAATAAATTGTGTTATATATTCATAGTGATTTGTAAAAATATCTTTGGCGCAGAACAAAAATCAAATTGCTTTTTAATTACAAACTACTTTTCAAAACCTTCACCCTGCTTTCCGATCAAAACGCGAAGATGGCTTAGATTTATTTTTAAAAATATATCTACCGATATGGCCGCGAATTAAGAAGAGACTGGAAACAACAGCGTTGTGGCTGTACCGACGAATGTCCTAAACAGAACATGTGAGCAATGGAGAAGTTTTCAGGAAAATAGAAACAAAAGAAAAACAGATACTTATAACCAGAAAGAGACTGTTGAAATGTCTGGGGCACATAATGAGAAAAGAGCGCTTGGTCACTTCGACGTGGTGTAATAGTTAGTAAACGACTGAGTAGTGAGTTCGATCCTCACCGGTAGTTCTACACTTTCGGTCCTGTACATCTATGCTACGCTTAGAAAATCATTGGCCTAGTGGTTAGCAAGCTTGTCTTTTTTTTAAGCATTTCACCCCAAGCAAGGCGGGAAGCGACTAGGACGCAAGGGGTTACAGAAAATTTATAGCAAGATCAGATAGGAGTGATAGAAGAAAGGATGAGGGTAGTGGATAAATTAAGGCAACTGGAGATGTCGATTGACATTACACTTGAATAGCTGGAGATTATAGCTCACAGGGAAACAGGAGAGAGGAAGGGAGTTCTACAGGCGGGAGGTGCGAGACATGAAGCTATTAGAGTAGAAGAGACGGCTACATTTAGGAGTTTCGACAGTGAAGGGGTGGGAGCGGGATGCCAGCCTCGTAGGGCGCTGGAACTCATGACGTCTGGGAACCAGCGAATGCAGCTCCTCGGGGCAATTTCCATGAAAGTATTTGTAGAACAGACAGAGGGAGGCGACGGCGTTGTGAGAAAGTGACTGTTTCGAGAATCCAGGGCAGGGCCAACCATATGTCGTTATCCGCCTCTGGAGCCTATCAAGAACCCTGAGGCAAACAGAAGGGGCGCCAGACCATATATGGCAGCAATACTCCATGCAAGGGCGAATTGTGGATTTGTATATCTGGAGGATCGACTCAGGGAGAAAAAACTTCCTAGCAGCGGCTCAGGGAGCCAACTTTTCTCGCAGTCGCCGAGGCAATTGACTCGATGTATTTATTCCATCTCAGGTCAGCAGTCAACGTGAGACCGAGAAGCCGCAGGGAGTTGCTCTCGAGAATGCTATATCAATTGCGATTGAATAGTGAATTTGATCCTCACTGGGTGCTCCACACTTTCGACCTAAGCTAAGCCTAGAAAAATCATTTGGACGCTTCGACATGATGTAATGGTTAGCAAGCTTGTCTTGCTAGATCAATTATGACTGAATAGTGAGTTCGATTCTGACAGGGTGCTCCATACTTAGAAAATTACAATAATGAGGAAAGAGTGCTTGTAAGATTAAAAACCCATAAGGCATATTTTATGTATGAAAATCAAGGGTAAACAGTGAGTAACCTATTTAATGAGTTTATACGAATGGGTGACAGAATAGGGGCCAAGAGGGACAGTAAAGGATCTAAAGTACAGGAACAACAAGAGATTAAATCTTGGAGAGTTATCACCTCACACGTCCTTATATGGATATGTCGCATAAAGGAAGAAGTAAAGAGAGAGAGAGAAAGAGAGAGAGAGAGAAATTTGATAACTAAACGAATAGAGTGAGGGAGTCGTCAAGTCATTAAACTTTCTTTCTATCTCTTTTGCCCCGACTCCTCAACCCGATACCCTACACTTTCAGGTCCGTACATCATGGAAAGTTTAAATATGACGTCCAACTCGTGTCATAATTATTATCACTGGCGGCATCTGTGCCGGTTTCAACTTTTAAGAAAAGACAAGATCAAATCTCATGACAATGTGACATTTACGAAATTTTATCACCTTTTTGCCGTGACATGATAACACCTCTCGTCCCTCCGCCTTTCCCCAACATTTGCCACTCCGCTCAAAGAAAACAACACGTGGCAATAACGATGAAATTGTCAGGGTCACCTTACTGTTCCACCTGTTCTTTAAAGAATGTTTTTTTAGTGTAAAAAAAAGCGATATTTTCGGGGTCTTAAACGATAATAATAATAGTGATGTTAAGTGTGATTTGTTCTTAAAACTGTTTCCATTTGCATTCTCTAATGATTATGAACAGGAATACTGAAGAGTGAAGACAAACCTACTTAGAAGTAAGAATAACACTTTAGAAAAACTTAAAGGTTAAAAATATGCGAGAAAAATAATGTTACATGAGATAATTTCAAGACATTTTGCTAAATCTACCGCCGCCACTTGTGACGTTAATCACTTTTATCTATCTTATCATCGTCTTCTCATTTTCATGACAAATAATAACTGATAAAAATGGTACGTTATCTATCTATCTATCTATCTATCTATCTATCTATCTAACTATATATATATATATATATATATATATATATATATATATATATATATATATATATATTATAACAAATAACAAACATATTAATATATATATATATATATATATATATATATATATATATATTTAAAATATGTATCCATCATGACACAGAAATTATTGTTTTTGATATTTTCAAAACTTAAATCTTAAATTTAACTTAAAATTTGAAGTTTGGTCCCATTTTTCAAGCGATGTTGAGAATAACACTTATTCATATTTTTTTTTTAATAATTATAATATTAAACTCTACAGTGTATCGAGCACTGTTTTTTTTTTAATAAATGCTAAAGAACACTGGATTATAAATCTGACTGTTCTTTCCTATATATATATACATATATATATATTCACTACAGTTCAAAAGCTTTCAAGAATTTGCATGTGATGAACTTGACAGAAGTTTGAAAAAACAGAAAAGAGCTCTTACAGTCATTGAAAAAAATGGAATTATCAATCTTACACTTTGAGAAACATTTGCAATGAATGCCAAAACTTTGTGCTGCAGTAATCAAGGGTAAAGGAGAATATTTTTTTACAAGACCAAAATTTAATCATAAAATGCTTTTTTTTCTTTTTGACATAATAAAATTTCTCTGGAAAAGTCATGTCTCACTTTTTTTTAACCATGTATAATAATTTTCTCTTTTTTAAAGTACAAAACAACTACTTTTGGGGCCAGTTTAAAAAATTACCATGGTGGCCTCAAAATTTTGAACTGTAGTGTATATTTTTATATATATATATATATATATATATATATATATATATATATATATATATATATATATATATATATTTTTTAATTTTTTCTTCTTTAAGATTTTCTTTATTTCTGATATGAAAACAAAATTGATGAACACATTATTCAAAGTGTTTTGGCTGACAGAATAATCTTCAATAGGTACAAATGTCCAGAAAAGAAGAAAATTATAAGAACACAAGAAAAATTAAAATAAAAACTTACTTAACCGCAGTACCTTGTCAAAAAGAGGAATTGCTGCCGAAATACTCAATTATTAAATTACATGACCGGACAGCCAACAAGGAAAACCGGATTGGATCTGTCAGGTGTCACTGTATCAACACTACAATATGTTTCAATATGAAATAAAGTCTGAAGTCTTGAATACATCTTTTCTAATATTGAAGATGCTCAAAGAGCTTTACATATTGAAGATTATTCTGTCAGCTAAAACACTTTGCATATATATATATATATATATATATACAAGTATATAATTGGTATGTACGGAATGAATTCCAATAACGCGTGAGTTTAAGACCACATTCACACATTTTAAAATAAAAAAGGAAAAGAAAGGGAAAAAAATATATATATACATGTATTGTCAAATGACCGGATATATTGTAGCGTCTTGTCAAACGTAATTTAAATGAAGAAATGAATTGAATAAATATTTTTTTTTTTTTTTTCTCAATAATTTTGTAGTTTTTAAACTTAATAGTGATTAAATTTGGATTTTAAAATTGCCATTTTTAATTTTAATATTAAATTTTATCATATAATTTTATAATTATTGGTTAGTATAAATTATTTTTAATATTACACGTATTTTAAAGATCTGAATAGCTATTATAACATGATTTCGTTGTCAAGCTTTTGAATCTTTCTATACTTGGTTTTTGATTGGTTATTCTAGCTTTTGTAACAATGTTTCCCTCTCGTGTAGGATCGTTAATTAATCTGAAACTTTTAAAACCATTTATTTTATTTTCAACATCATTACTTGATAAGACACAGAGTGTGTTGAAACAAAATGGCTATTTTTGTAGTGATTTTATAACATACTTATGTTATAATTTTTTATAAAAAATAATTATATATATATATATATATATATATATATATATATAGTCTTAAGATGTGCTATATTTATGGGATAAAGTGCTCAATATCAGAGATAGAGCGTGTGTAAATAAAAAGATTTGTTTATGCTCAGATGCAGATCAATCGTCATCCACGATTGCATCTAGAAAATGAAACAGACTGTCGCCTCTAAGTGTTGACTTGTTCATTTATATATATATATATATATATATATATATATATAATAAAGTATTTTTAAAATATTCCACACAGATAAACAATATGTATTACCAGACATGTTATAGCATAGTCACAGACCTGTCCATCTGAATTTAACTTCTGGAAATCATAGAACTGTGAAATTGGTAAATTTCTCTAAATATTCTTAAAGACTCCAAATGCATTTTCATCTACTTTTACACACACACACATACATATGTGTGTGTGTGTTATTATTATTGAGGAAAAATATACCAGGAGACACGTGTTTTCCACCTAAATACTCGACCAGCATACTCCCCGCCACAGATTGGTGACCTCGGCGTGATATTTTTCTCCTGGATACAAGAACACGCAAGACTGTATAAACAAACTCATGCATCGTTTAGATACTTTTTTTTAAACCGAGAGCCAGTGAAGAAAAACTTTGACCAAATTCCCAATCTACCCTACCACGCACAGTGGACATGAAAATCTTCGAACAAAAATAACTTACAGTTACAAAATTTGCTATTAGATTTGATGTAAAGAACAAAATCGCAAATTTCAAAAATCTATAACACAACATAACTATTTAGACAATATCTTCTCCAAGTCAGCATATATTTTTCTTTGCAACACGTGTGGTCCTCAAAAATTTCTAATCGCCATTGCAATTACTACTACGATGGTACCTTCATCAGGCAAACAACACTCACCTCATTTCTACTGCCTTTTGTTTGACCCCTTCTTTATCTTAAACACCACTGCGCCTGACTTTACCCCAACCGGCACACATCACCCAAAAATGTTTTTTTCGCCAAAATGAAAAATACGATATTCGTCTTACAAGTGTGAGGAACGCAAAACACAGTTCCTTTTCTTCAAGATCAAACGAGAAAATACCATTCAACCACCACAAGAGTTAACACCATTTTCAACTTTAAACAGCACCGTTTCTCCTGGGCTCAACAGATAACGGGTGAAATCATTTCAAAAGCGACTTACTGAATTTTCACTCTTCAAAGATGTTAACATGAACAACTAAGAAATCTGCAACTACGATTTAATAATACACTGAGATAGCTGCGTCTCCGAGAAAAATCGATAATAATAACAGATATCTCGCAAACATATATTCGACTCGCGGTAGCAATTTCACCAACATCACCTCAACAACTTTACAAATCGAAGTTTCTTTTGTTAAAGTTTTATGCGCCAACATCATCTACACACAGCAAACAAATGAGACCTTCCAAACAAAATCAACGTGGAGCATTGGAAAACAAAATTTTAATACCAACCACTGAACACTCTTTTTCTACACTATCGACATATCTTCCAGGGCGTGCTACGACTCTGACCTACTAGAGAATTATAGAGTATCCTAATGACACGGTACTTCAGACAAGTACATTTTCGCCATGTTTGAACACACATCGCAACCAGACTGTTCGACTCTTTTTCTTTTCAGCCTTCGAGGGACAAAACAAATATATACAAACTTTATAGACATATGGGCAGAATAAAATTCTCCCCAACCGGAGGGGAGTATTGTGGAATTACCCCATTTACTTTCCTAAAAGTCCGTCGCTAGAGGACTCTCCTTAAACCTGTAAATAGGAAGTAACATTTTCTGTCATCATCTTTCTCCTATTTCACCCAGGGACAGTAAGATGTAGATCGAACGCGGAGAAAAGCGGGCGCGCACACAAGCACGCCAGCATCTTTCTCTGCACTTTCTTACATGTAACACTTTTCTTTAGAACACAACAGTCTTCAAGTGTCTATGTATACCTTTGTTTTTACTACTCGGACTCACATTCCGAGTCCGCCATTTTTGTTGCGTTGTAAATATACCAAGAGACACGTGTTTTCAACCTTAAACACAACCAGCAAACGCTCGCAACATCTCTCTCAATATCATAAAATGTTAAAATGTCTAGTTCACAAACAAGTGGGGCAGACAGAAGATATAGAAATTAATCAATGACTGAGAGAAGGGGAAAGAAAAGTAGCAGATATACCCGAGTATGAGTCGACATCGACATAGCTAAAAAGATGGACCCGTTTGAAATCCTTGGTTGATGGATAGGAACAAACTGATAGATAGATAGATAGATAGATAGATAGATAAGAACAGATAGATAGATAGATAAGAACAGATAGATAGATAGATAGATATGATCAGATCAGATTGAGATAGAAGCAACGGAAAGAACGAATGGCAATTAAATTATATCCCCACTAGGTGCCAATTCTGCTCAATTTCGTAAATATTTCTATTCGTTGTTTTTTTTTACCAGTTTTCATCTTATTTTTATCGCATTTTATTGAAACGCTCATTTTACATTCTATGACCATTAAATTGCATAAATCAGAAGTAAAGAAGCCGACAACGAAATTTAAACTCGCACCATACTAAAAAAACCTGGCTGACATGAAATGTGCCTTACCAATTAGGCCCCAGAAGTAAATCAGCAGATATTATATAAATGTAGTCATATCACTACATTCTTAAAGGTTACTTATTTCTTTATTATCAATACGACTCCTGAAGCGGCCATCGAATGTAAAAAACTTACCTGAGTGTTCCAATTAAAAGCAACAACACAAATAAGAGAAAAAGAAAAACTAGTCAAAAATAAATAATAACAATGTTTTATCTCAGAAATTCAGGCAACTTAATACAATTATGTCTGTTATTACTACGAAATTAAAAAAGAACAGAAATGTGATGAAAGTAATACACGCAAAAATGTATAACAATGGTGCCAAGGGTTCATTGGAGAAATTTAAAGACTATTATAAATAAATTATTACTAAAAATAAAGGAACAATATGAAGACATGCTATATATAGCTTATGTTTCGACAGTAAAATCATTAGCACTGCATTTATACTATGAATATAATAAGCTATATTCTGTCAATAATAAAGAAAGCCAGACAACTTAAGATGATTTTTATTAGTACGGAGAATAACTTAAAATCGATAACGCAGAACAAATACATTGAAAAAGAGAAAAACGCTTCGAAGTTAAATTCAAATTCTAAATGTCATTATAAATCCATTGAAGTCAATTTTGTCTGTGAACATCCGAGCAAAAGCGACTATTTCTGCAACATTAGGACAAAAGAAAGAAAAAGACAATGTAGCATCGGGTCGATTCATCAAGAGGAAAGAAGAGGAAAAAGACAGTTGAAGAAGAAGATAAAGAACATTAAAAAAAAGAAGCGGAAAAAAAGAAGCAAAATAAAAAAAATGAAGAGAAAAATCGTGATTATGCGGGAAAACACAGATGGCATTTGTACCCAAAAGAACGACAACAAAAATGTCTATTTATCTAGCAGTCTATTTATATATATCTCAGTCGCTTCAGATCTATCTATCTATTTTTTAATCAAGTTCACACCAAGCAAGGCAGTAAAGCCACTAAGACACAAGGGGGTTACTGGGTGTGGAAGAATCAGAAAACAGAAACTAATGTGCGAGAACAAAAGAAGAATAATCAGGAGGACAGTAGATAGCGATTGACATTGCATTTAAATTTTTGAAGATTAAAGTTGGCTGGAAATCCTGAAGCCGGAAGGGAGTTCCACAGGTGAGAAGTGCGAGAAAAGAAACTTTTAGCATAGAACTTACGGTTATATCTAGCCAACTCAACTGTAAATTGATGAGACTTTATTACCATTCTAGTAATGTAAGTTCACGTGTTTTGGACATTTTGTTGAGAAAAAAGTTTTGATCCGGAAGAAAATTGCAAAATTTAGGTTTTAATTTAAACAAAATAAGAATAACAGATTTCATTAGTGGACAAGGTACATAGATAAACAGATAGTATCTAGCAAGTAGTAATTCAACACAATATAGTCTAATGTGAGTTCAAGTAG
Source organism: Acanthosepion pharaonis (assembly GCA_903632075.3). Lineage (NCBI taxonomy): Eukaryota > Metazoa > Mollusca > Cephalopoda > Sepiida > Sepiidae > Acanthosepion > Acanthosepion pharaonis. Next base: position 105,750 of record CAHIKZ030003249.1, on the reverse strand, counting down.
TGGGTGGTATAATGTAACTTCTGGAAAACGTTTTATTCAGGCTCAGTACTAAAGAAGAAAAACGCCTTCAAATCAATTTTTCAAAATATATCTGCTTATGCTAAGATCAAAGTTACCGAGGAAGATTTATATTTAGTATAATAGATAAAACCATTGGGGTGCTTAACTTGTTTCATTAAAAATAACACTTTTAGGATGAGAAATAAAAATTTTTGAGGGTGATCAAATACTTTTGACTGGTAGTGTAGGTCTATTCATATCTATCTCAGACTGTTCATTATCTATTTATCTATCTCATTTTGTTAAAAGCTATTTATCCATCTTTTATTTTTACTGTTTGTTCATCCAATACAAGGCCCAAGGGCCACTCTAGGTAGCATGTTAGTGAGATTGTTGTAAAGGAGAGGGAAGGAGGAAGTAAGAAATGCATATTATGAGAACGTGTAGGATAGATATCGGTTGACTCTAGACTTCAGGAGATCAAGATTACAGTTGTCAGAGAAGCTTCCTCTTTGGATTTTGTTTCATAGAAAAAGAATTCTGGGGAAGGAGCTGAATGGAACTTGCTCTTTATCAAAGGAACACGAAATAAACGTGAATGGTTTTTAACCACGAACATGGTATGGAGGGTCTAAACTTGTGGGACTAAGAAATATAACTCGTCTGAACATCTGCCATAGCAATAGCGATATACTAGTGAGAGGCTAAGTGATAAGAGTTGCAGGGTGGAGAATAATTCATCTGCCACAAGACTGCGTCAGCACTTTTGAACTCTGTCGTGGCTAGACAGCGAGCATCAGGCAGTATCAGCGCAGCAATACTTCAATGTTGGTTAAATCTGACTCTTGCAAAGATAGAGCATGTCAGCTGAAGTTGGGTATTTTCTGTCGCGATAAAAGGAACCGACTATTATTCCAGAGTATCTTTTGCGATGGCACCGAAGATACGCGTTCAATTTAAGGTCGGTAGTGTGCTTTAGTCCCAGTAGGTGTTCGGAACAAGAAGCCTCTTTGAAGGTTTAACCATCCACCAGGATTAGTGCAGGTTTAGAGTCTGCCTGAAATATTGAGGGAAAATGACGGGGAAACACACAAGTGTTATATTTAACGAAACAAGATAAGGAATGTATTTACAAATTTACACACTTGAAGTTGTTAGTAGCTTGTTTCAGGAAAAGGAATCAAATATTTAAAGTTCGTAGTTTCGATGAATTGTCATGACGAGAAAATGTTCATATTAATTCATCGGACACAAAGTAATATTCCAAAATGTTAAAAAAAATTTAAAGAGTTCGTTTTTCACATAAAAGTTATACGGTTGTATTCAACATGAATGAACAGATATATTTTAAGGTACTTAGCTTTGGAGTTGAATAGAGTTCTTTGAAATTGCCCTGCTCTCATTAGAGTCTGTAAACTGTGTATTGCCATAATTGTTCTTGGCAAAGATAGTAGTGTTATTGACTGTTGCCTCCTTCATGGTTTTGAATTTAAAAGTAGCTTTTCTTCTAGATTGGTTCCCAGCCAAGGCTAAAGAAAGTCTAGCCTGTTCTACTATTTAAGCTATAGATGATAGGGGTGGAGAAGTGCATTCATGCTTTTCCCAAAGTTGGAGTAAATAGTCAGAATTTGAGCTAGATACCAGCTATTCCATTTTCCGTATTAGGCAACCTGCACATTTTCATCATTATTTATGTAATGTCAGCTATCATGTCACGGTGTTTACGTGGTTTATCTCGTTCGTTTTCTTGTTGTTTTAGTTTTAGTTGTATAAATTTATATTTAATAAACCCTTTAATACATTTCTGCAAATTTCTATTCGTTATTGATTTTCCCAAGAGTAATAAAATCATAGACGAAACTAATAATTGTGTTCAGCCAATCAGCTGAGAATTTAAAAAATGAATGGGCAGGAACGGTGACATATTAGTAACTGTACATACATGTCGGATTTTACCTTTAAGTGTTACAAGTAAATTCAATGTTGCTAGAATATGTTCGCAATTTCACCTGTTTTTCTCAGTGTGTTTAATACAAAGATCTATTAATGGAATTGTTGGATGATCATGGCACTCCACAACTTCCTATCCGTTGTAACCTTAAGCAACGATTAATTCTTTACCATCTCTCTGTCATCCATTCGCACAAATTCATTCGGTGAAGTTTTCCAAGTCATCTTTCCTCATAAAATGCTCAGGAAATTTCACTTGTCAATTTCTGATTTTAATTACGTGTATCTTTCTAGCTCTGATCTTCTCTAAAACTTACTTATTGTTCGTGTGTTCTGTCTATGGTATTCTCAGCAGCCGTCAGCAGAACCAGTTTGTCAATAATTGATTTTCATATCACGAAATTGATCACCTACAATCTTGTACAGCATATAATAAACGATTTACATCCTAGCTGTGACTATTGCACTTGTATATTGTAGATAATAGGTGTTATATGTTCAACTTTTGTATCTGTGGCTTGACGTCATATCTATGTGGTCAATTGTTATCCTTCAAGAGCTGTTGAAACTTTGAGTAGTATTCGTTAATTTCTTGTAAAATTACGTTGTACTTTTACAGGTTTTCTGAAAATGCTGTATCTGTTTGTCTACTAAAACATTAGAGTTATTTTGAGCTTTTATATTGGTACACTTACAATAGTTGTCAGTGGCAGAATCGCAAATCTCGGAGGTAATCTCGTACGATCTCGTATTCCACTGATGGAGCACATTGCCCAACAGTATTTCAATTCTACCTTTTTATACACTTTTGACTGTTCTTATTAAGTAAAGTAGTAAGAGGATGTAGTGATCTAACTATTTAATATTGATTATGAAAGCACATGGCTACATATCTGCAAATAGATTATTGGGCATTTCTTATATATACATATATATTTCTTAATACTTTAAAAGTTATAATTAGTGGATACACGTGTATTACTAGACACGCATTTTTTTTCTTTTAACTGTGTGAATTACATCTACGTATTTGTGGATGTAATTCACACTGTTAAAAATACAAGTCGTCTACTCGAACAAGAGTGTCCATTAATTATAACGTTTAAAGTAATAAGAAATAAAACATCCATCAATTCCTAAGAATATATATATATATATATATATATATATATATATATATATATATATATATATAGGGATCAAATATAGACCACATACACACACACACACACACACATATATATATATATATATATATATATATATATGTATGTATAATTCAGATATAAATAAAATATATATGTTAAAAGACAATATGAATAAAGACAAAAGGAAAAATCTTTACCAACGCGTTTCATGCTGTGGGTGATTTTATCAAGGGCTTTATTTTGTAAGGATTTTATTTTGCAAAAGGGTTTTATTAACTTTACCTTTAACTTTTTATTAACTTAAATTTACCTTAATAGTCCATCAAGTAATGAAATGCGTTGGCAAAGAAAAGTTTTCGTTTTGTCTTTATATATATATATATATATATATATATATATATATATATATATATATATATCGCCCCCAAGACCACACCCAGTTGTGGGATTGATGATGATGATGATGATGATGATGATGATTGGAGGTTTGTCTACCAAGACCTGACGCAGATATAAGTACTTATAAGCTTTTGGCAATTTGATATCTTATCAATTATCCCTCGTTCGGCACTATTAACAGGTAGTAAATACCTTGAACTGCAGCCAGTAGTCTTTATCTTGCAAATCATTTTATTGTTGTAAGCTGTTTGAAGTTACTTTATTGTAAGTATTCTATATATCTCATATGAGCGTTGTAAATACTTGAATACGTAAATTGACCAAATCGAGCTTTCAATGTTTGATGTTTAGGTGTCTTAAAAAAACTTAATGGAATGTATTTGTATCTGCAATTCTTTACTCATACGGAACAAAAACGAAGTATTTAAAAAAAAACGATTAAAAGCGATGAAAAATAAATTGCTTACAACAATGTGAAGCAAAAAACATTCAAGGGCAAACAAAATGAGCCAACTTTAACCACTCCAAAAGTATGTTTGCACCTGAAGAAGGTTATGTAATGATGGGATTGGAAGGGTACTGTGTATTATGTCCTTCCACAAAATTAGACGTCGAATTCAGACAAGTATTTTTGTCAAACGGGCCAATTAAAGGAAGAAATCGATGAAAAACGTGCCAATCCAAAAGATATCGTTTTACATCAGGACAACAACACACTTCAACATCTCTTTGTAGGACCGACAGAAATTGATGCAGTTTGGCTGGGATGTCCTACTACACTCACCGTATTCACTTGACCTTGGACATTCAGATTACCATTTATTTCGATCCCTACATAATTCTCCTAATGGGGAGAACTTCAATTATCTGGAAGAAACGTAATTTGACTAGTTCATCGACAGGGTAGACTTCAAGTTCTTGGAGGATGGCATAATGAAGCTACCTCAACGATGGTGAAAGGTAATAGAACAAAATGGACCATAGGTGGTTGCATAAAACTATGTACAAATATCTAAATATTGTCTTTGAAATTCACTTTAAAAACTCCATGAAATTTTGTTCCGGTTCAATAGTTTCCCTACATCATCGATTATATTCTGTTTATTCTACATAAAAAAATATCTAGATGGACATTTTTAGATTAAAGGAGGAAATAAGCTGGATGCAGTTTTATAGAGAGATAGATTGTTTAAAATCTACTATGTTTATAGGGGAAGAGTACTCAATATCGGAGAAAGGGTTTATAGATGTAGACAGTGTGGACATAGAAGTCAACACTGCATGGTGATTGTCCGGTTCACGCTTCAGACTGATCTTCAGATCAAGTTCCACTACAGTTTTACCGAGGTGTATTTATAGTGGACTGTGTATGTAGGCCAATAGGGGATTAACGGAAGTGGAGGGGGAGGAAACTGACCATTCCCAGTTTAGTCCTAACGCTGAGGATTATTTATGGTCATAACCTCTACCATTGCTTATTTATGCTGGTTGGGTGATTAGAGGAAGTGTGTGTGTGTGTGTGTGTGTGTGTAAATAGGCTATAGATGAAGTGCAACAAAATCTATAATTTGATCTAAATTTCGCCCCATCAGAATCCGATTTGGTCGTTGGCACACCAACATGAGACGGAGAAAGAAAGAAAGAGTGTGGGCGATACCGCGTTGCTCTCTGTGGCTATTACATGGATTGTCCAAAAGTACTTGTCCCTCGTAAAAGGTTAATAGCGGACAAGAAAATTTTAAAAAAACAAACCGGTAAAGATTCCCGTTTAGACTTTTATATACTCACGCGTAGACTTTTAAAATTTTTTCTAAAACGCGATTGTTCTTATCGTCTGTTACTTCCGTTACTGTCCTAGTTTTATCTTTTCTCTCATACTCTTATAATCTTATCTTCAAATGTAATGCTCACTCACAACTGTCATTCTCCCACCGAAACTGATATCTAAAGACACCAAAAATCACATTTTTATACACGTTCATAACAGTTGCACAATGGGATAGGTCGACTTATCCTCTTAAAAAGGTCGGCCATTTTGATAACATTACTTCTTTCTCAGGTTTTGAGGTTTTCAACATTTAATTATAGAAATGATTTTACCCTTATTTACGAATAAATAATCGCAAGCTTACTTTACACTACCAGGACTAAAATAGCTACCAACTTTTTAGATTATTGCGCGTTAACAAAAGTGTAAAAAATTACAGCCAGCTACTTTATAACGTATACCTCTTCCTTCCGCCAGAATTACGGCGATTACGCGATGTGCCATAGAATCTACGAAGTAATGCATGTTTTATATGGACAGATCTATACAGGCACGCCTATAGCTGAATTGTGTTTACTTAGCTGTAGTGAATTTAGTAAGGTCGGCCATGTGTCCCATACCTGTTCAATGGGGTTTAAATCTGGCGAGCGCGAGGGTCATTGGAGTATTTTGAAGCTAGTAGAATGTTGCTGGTAACAGTTTCGTACCTCCCGTGCAGAATGGGGGTTGAGGTTGCGTTATCTTGCTGGAATAGACTATTGGAAAATATGGTGTGCAAAAAGGCTGAAGAAAATGGGCTGTTCAAAGGCTCGGATATTGATTTTTGAAATGTCGCACATCTGCAGCAGTCAGTTTTGCGAAAGATCATTCGCAATTTAGAAAAAAGATGGTTAAACGTAATCGATATAAAATATCTGTGCTTTTCAATAAAACACGAACACACGTACATACACACACACGTACGCACACACACACACACACACACATATATAATCAATTCAGAAAATATGATAAATAATAAGAGGATAAACTTCACTCTATAGCCTTGGTTAGGTAGCAGGAGAAAGGAAAAAGAAAATTTTAAATTCAACCCCTGCAAAGGACAACTTCTCCAATATCTTTCCTAAGAAGTCAAGGCAATTCACAGATAATAATAATAATAATAATAAATAATAATAATAATAATAATAATAATAATAATAATAATAATAAGAGACAAAAAATTGTCTTATTAAGTACAGCACACACACTAAGGAGAACTTTGTCTATGTAACGCTAGCAACTTCATCGGAGATAAAAAAAAAAAAAAAAAAAAAAAATTAACATGAAATGTGGCCATAACAACACACCACGACCTGCCTTAGGTCTTTCCGCAGACTTGGTAGGTAGTGTGTCCATAGCAGAAATCGAATGATGATGATGATAATAATAATAATAATAATTGCTTTATCCATGTAAAAATTGTGTGATTTTAGGTTTTTTTACTCTAAAAATGCTCAGTGGAAAATGTCATGATTCTGTTTCTAGCCTTAGATCTCTGTTTGGGACCCGGAAAGAAAAAAAGTATGCACCAGAAATCAAAGGAAATAAAATAAAGATAAAAATAATAAAGGCATCTGCGAATAGCTATGGACGCCTACACCCTGAAAGGACATGGGATATTAGTAGGATAACCTGAGATGGTCTGAAAAGAATAAAACTTCCAAAAAAAGTCGACTCTAGATAATCTATTATAGGGTTGAATAATAGAAACACGGGTCAGAAATGGTCAAAATGCCTATACGGAGACATCTCAATAAATGTCATTTCAAACTCGAATCTCCCGAAATATAACATTTTGTCAGACTTAATTAAATCGATATACCCCCCCCCCCAATCTTTGTCGAAATTATTTTAACGCAAAAGCAACTGTTTTTAAGAGATACTTGTTTTGTTTTTTTAAGTGAGCATTGATCGAACGTGGGGCCATCGACCAGCAGACATGGTTTTTTTTCTCTGAAGTGATCTAATCGCTTACCCTCTGAACCGTTAGTCTCCACTAAGATCCACTAAGAAGGATGAAATTAAATAAATAAAAAGAATGCATCGCCTTGTGCTATGAAAAGGCAGACTGTCAATTTTGTGTTCGATTCTCACTTTATTCTCATAGCCTTCATAAACGTGGTCTTGTGCCATACTTAACTTCTTCCCAGAATATAAAAGTAGCTGCTTCTTTTAAGAGAATTACAAATGGTAGAGCAAACAAATTACTGCCAACTAACAGAATTGATATTCTTAGGAATCCCCACCCAACAGACACACGGCGTGGAAAGAAAATGAGATTGGCGTGTCGAGTTCAAATCCCAGCCGAGAGAGTTGGATTCACTTTCGCACAAATACCGTTGCAAAGGTATGAATCCATCTCTTCTCCCACCAGCTAGAGGTTAATTGCAGGTCAGACTGAGGTCACGAGCTTTGGTTGGCAACCAGTCTAGGAGAAGAACAACTCAAGACTAGTTTGGCGTGAAGCGTGCAACTCCATTCTATAAAATCCGCTATGGAAACGACAGTAACAACACCTGACTTGGCGAAGTTGTGTCCTTTATACTCTAACATAAGAGCCTACAGTGATAACATATATATGTGTGTGTGTGTGTGTGTGTGTGTGTGTGTCACTTTCCCACCGTCGTAAGGTTGCCTCCCTGTGTCTTTTCCTCTGTAAATACTTTCATGGTAATTGTTCGGATGAGCTCTTCGCTATAGTAGACATTGCAGTATTATGGTGGTTGTAGTAAGTAAGGTAAGTAAGAATATGTTGTTTTGGTATTATGAATATTGTGGTATGTTTCGGTCAGTGTTTGTGGCTAGTTAAGTTTAACGTTAAGACAGAAGAAGACCGTCCTTTTCCCCCATTCCCCTTTTGGCCTTGTGCCACATTTTGTATTTTTGCAAATAAATATCGCTCTTCGCTATGGTACTTAGACTTTTTAAAATTTAAGCTCAGTACTAGATTGGCGTCGAGATCTCATCAATTTCTAATTGAGCTGGCTAGGTGTAACCGTAAATTCTATGCTATCTTTCCTCGCACTTCTACATTGTGGAAATCCCTTCCGGCTCTATGCTTTCCAGCCAACTCAAATTTAAATGCAATGTCAATCGCTATTTACTGTTCTCCTGATCACTGTTTTTCTCTTCTCGCTCATTAGTAATGTTTCTGTTCCTAATTCTTCTACATCCAGTAACCCTTTGTGTCTTAGTGGATTTACTGCCTTGCTTGGGGTGAAACCGATTACAATCTAATGCTTATATTAAGTATATGCAAAAGTTTTCAACCCTTTTTATTTTTATTTAATTTTTTTATTAAAACAAAAATGTTCTTCACTATCCAGTTTCCAAATAAAAATTTAAAAAATTAAATTAAAAATTACGATACTGGGAATTTTTGCACACACCTAATAAAATTCCAGATAAACATTTTCTCTGGACTAAATTAATTTTTCTCTTTTCAAAAATATTCTGTATACATAAATTATATATTAATTAGCAAGGGCATGAAATCAGAACCTCAATATTGCAAGTCTTATGTTCTGCAACTTGACTGGCGACAAAAGTCAGTCAGATAAAGATGTTAAGTAATTTGTCATATCAATATGAACATACTTGTTTGATATGCTTGTGAAAGCAAGTTGGCAACGAATGTTAAAATCTAATAAAAAGAAGCATTACATTTCTGGACTGCTATTTCCCCACCGGTTATTCTACCTAGATAGGCGAACCTGATGCCCAAAAAACAGAGTTAGCTAAATTTTGTGTTTGAATCTGACAATTTAAAGAATCTTTTTGATTTTTTTTTTTTTTTGTGCCCTCTATTGTACGTGTAATCATTTGTAAAGTATGTAATACTCAACATCTGTTTTGCGTTAAATTCTCCGTGACGTGCGAAGCGGACAGACGCATGCGTTGACGCCTCCACAGGTTTTCCATGTCTACCATATTCCTGTTCAGTTGTGAATCAGAAAATAACATTTTTGAAATCTAACACATAAAGGGTAAAAAATTTAGTGACTTACCCTAAAACATCTTTACAAAGATTTTTTCTCTTGCCTGGTGGGGCTGGTTTGTTAGTCGACTTTGAAAAAACGAAGTGACAGATTGTCGAGTGCGTGGGTTGTATGAGCGCGCCGGCTGCGCTAGCCACCTTATCAATGGCACACCGGTGGGAAACGACACACCTGTTGCATGTGAGCCATCAGGGACACTGAATTTTACCTATCCTACCTACAGGGCTTCATATAAATCCCTACTGGCCTATCTTTCTTGTGCACGCGCCTGCTATCTATCGCTTGTGCATCCTCAGCATATATACATACAAATGTGTGTGTGTGTATAGATAGCTAGCTAGATAGAATGAGAAAGACATACAGAAACAGGTTGCTAGATAAGTAGATAGATATGTGATTCAAAACGAACATAGACAAATACATGCATATAAACAGTGTAGAATGACAAATCAACACATCATGATGACTATCAGTTTAATGTCTCAAGCGATCTTTAGATCATGTGTCACTACTCTTTGCGTGGGTTCTAAGGGAAGTTGGAGTGTAGAGAAATCTGAACTTTCCTTCTGGTTCTTTTGTTTCGCGCTAATGCTTTTTAAATTATTTGCTGTTCTGACCTTGAGTTTTATTATTTTAATTAGCTATTTTTATTTATTTTCTTTCTTTATTTTTATATACTTTTTTCAGGTGTAAATTCTTGTATTTGAAATAAAGCGTATCAGATTTACTTAATGGGATATTACTTAGGTTTTTGACTCGTGATATTGTTTTTAGGTAGCGTAGTCCATAGAAGCCGCGTAAGGAGTAATGACACATTGTCTGAAGATCACTTGAGGTGTGATATTGAAGTCACCATGCAGTGTTTATTTCGATGTCCACACTATCTACATCTAAAAACGTCTGCCATTGAACACTCTTTATCCACAAATATAGCAAATTTGACAACACACACACACACACACACACATATATATATATATATATATATATATATATATATATAAAATTTAAAAGGCTCAAACACTAATATTCCATGGTTATAATTTATTACATTGGAATCATAATCATGATCCAAATCATTAGATCGGATGAATTGAATCGTGATTACGGTTCCAATGTAATAAATTATAACCATCGAATATTAGTATTTGAACCTTTTATATTATAATCTTGCTCCCTCCTGGACATTGAGCACTACCTTGATTCTATCCTCTTGAAATTTATATATATATATTGACCACTAATATTATATATATATATATATATATATATATATATATATATATATATATATATATATATATATATATATAAAGATATTGCACATTAAGTGCTGGTGTTAATAAAATAGTGCTCGGTGTAATATAACAGAGCTATTAAGTATGTATTAATAAATATACATTTTTTTCCTCACCGGTCAGTCTAGACTAAAACTTATAACCTTTCCTTTTTTTAATTTTCTTCTCTTTACTTATCTTCTGTCGAGCATGCATAATTTATTTTTTCGTTATAGGTACGTTTATTTTAACACGATGTTTTTTTAATCCATTAATCTCCGTTTATTTTAAATCTAAAATACAAATCACGTTTATTTTAAATACGATTTTTTTAAACCAGTAATCCCCGTATAATATATGGACTGCGCCATCATTGCGTTAACCAGATATTTTTATTAATATTTTTATTTAACTTATGTAACGGTCACTTTCATTCAGAACATGAAGATTGCGTTGTGCATGAAACACCGAGTCGTGCTACCAGTGAGGAAAATGTATATTTATTAATATATATATATATACATACAAAAGGGTGATAAGAAGGCCACGGCTCGATCAAGAAGTTCGTTCATAAAAGATACAAAAAACGATGCAAAAATATTGCATTCTATCTATTTCTAGAGAAGTCATAATCGGTACATCGTTGGATATAGCAGGTTTTGAACGACAAAAGACTATTTTACAACCTGGTGACCAACATTGGCTCTACATTTTCGTCACTAATGAACAAAGGCCTGCGTGTCGAGCTCGTAAAATTCGGCACCAGCAGAGGTGACCCACCTTTTCACTGCGGAAACATTAGCTTAACTTTGTTCCCATTCACCGTTTCATCTCCGTCGATTAATATTAATGGATCCGTGATACACGTTAGTTTAGTTTTTTTTTTGTTGTTTTTTTTTTTACTGCCTTGTTATAGAAATTGTTTAAAACTAACTTCAACAAAATTTTAATTTTTATGTGTCCCACATTGTTTCAGTACTAATTTAGTAAGAACAAGCGATAAACGGAAATTGATCCTATATTAATCGTAGGGGTGCTCCTGGAATCAGATGTTGGTGATTACTTGATCGTTCGGCTGCGCCCCACTGAACCCATCGTTCACCGCGCTCGTTTTGGGGTTCTAGGTCGATGTGGCCAACTATTTCGTCCCCTCGTTCTTTTGCTACCTTGACATTTGGCAAAGGTATGACACAAGGATATATTTGAACTGCGGAGAAGACTAGATCTATATGGAAAAAAAAATGTTAGAATAATCGAGAACTGGGAGCAAACCGTCTGCATGCGTATAGAAAATAAATAAATAGAAAGGGGCTTGAGACAAGGATACCTCTTCTCCCCAGATTTATTCCACCTCCTACGACGCTATCCTGATGGATTTATTATCGATGGGCGTAATCTTAACAATACAAGATACGCAGATGACATTGTATTGATGGCCAACTCGGAAAGGAAACTACAGGATCTCCCAGACACGCTGGTATAAGAAAGCGAGACAAAAAGGACTGATCATAAACTGTAAGAAGACCGAATTTATGGTCATTAGCAAAAGAAAAAAATTCCAAGATATGAGTTACGAATTGGAGATGTAAACATTAAGCAGGTGCAGAAGTTCAAATATCTTGGAAGCGTTTTTTAAGAAAGGATAGAAAATGCGACATCCGAACACACATCGGACTAGCGAAAGAGGCATTACAAAAGCTGCTTAGAAATGCAAAGATTACATTAGAAACAAAGAAACGGGTGCTGGATTACACTATATATTATCCATAATCTTATGGGGGTGCGGTGAAAACTAAACAATTTCTCTAAGGGCAAGGAAAAAAGTAGAGGCAACAGAAATGTGGTTCTACCGAAGGATAGTGAAAATTCCATGGACGGGGCGAGGAAGTCTTAAAGAAAATGACAGCAAAAAGAGCACTTCTACTGAAAATCAGGAAAAGACAGCTGAAATTCTTTGGACACATAATGAGGAAAGAGAGCTTAGAAAACTTAACACTCACTGGGGTATATTGAGAAGTAGAGGAAGGTAGTGAGCCTGACAAGCTTGTGTATGGATAGCGGAATAGGAGGAGCCTTAGCAAAGAGAGAGAAAAAAGCTAAGAGACAGAAAGTTGTGGAGAGCCATGATCGCCTGTGTCCAGAAGGGATATGGAAGAAGAAGAATCGTAGGGGAGTCGAAGATTAGTTTATCACCTATTCTTACTCAATAAGTACTACTAAAACAGTGTCGGATACGTAAACCTTAAAATGAATGAATAAACTTAGCAATAAAAACAGAGTTGAAATTTAGTTGTAATCTCTCTAATTCTATACAGTTAAAATAAAGATCAAGCGTCATACACTTAACGTGAATTATGTATTTTGCCTCGCTGATGTTGATTTTCTTGAAATCAAATTGTTTTCTAATAATGTCAGTTCGTAGGAATTTTCCAACATGTCTCGTGTTTTTTTGTTTTTTTAATTTTTTTTTTTTTTTTTTAGATTGTGGAGTTAAATAACAACCGGCCTCAATCGAGAACTAATTATGTCTTCCTACAGGAATCGAAACTGTATCCCTTGCTCTAACAAAAACTGTTAACTGTTCAATTTTTCAAAACATTCAAATTAAACACACCGTTTCAAAGTAGCAAGACTGCCAAGGTAACAAATTTTCCTTCATAATATTTTTTCTTTTGATGTTCTTATTGAACGAAATATTGGCAACAGAATATAAAAAATAAAATTAAATATCCAACTAGTTTTCATATATTCCATCTTAACATACTTTGTTCAGATATTTCATCTAAGTCATTTTATCATATTATATTATTGCCCCAAATGAACTGAGTCAATATTTCGAACTATCCGTCATAAAATTAATAATGGATATTATTAGAAGTCAAAGGGGGGTAACTTTTTTTTATCTTAGCATAAGAGTCTCAGTTTCGGGTTAAATAACTTTACTCTCCCGCCTTTGATGGCAATCAGTCTAAGAGAACAACAACTCTGAATGAAAAGCCAGGGAAAAGGCAGCAGAAAAATTACTACACGATCTTTTCCAAGAAGTCATGACTCTTCACAGATAACAAAGAAAATGATTCTGTAGAGTCATGATTGCCTACGTGCCGAGGGAACATGGAATTATTAAAAGATAAAGCTTAAGTATTGGAATCAGTGTCAGGAAAGTTACAATGTTCCCTGAACGCTCAATATATACGCTGGGCAACACTAAAAATGACTCTGTCGGTGCCACATGCAGCTGCAAAAAAAAAAAAAAAACAAAAACAAAAAAACGTGAAGAATGCATTGAGAAAAAATAATAATTAATTATCAATCAGAATATAATCATATTTTCGGGTATTTTGAAAAAGTTTATCGTTTTTAAAATAATTTCTGCATTCCAAATACTGATTTAATTTCTTTAAACACCCATCAATTTTTTAAACTATCCTCATAGTCTGATGATAGTGATCTTTCCTTTGGATTTTTAACATGTTATACATTTAAATAAACGGCAAATTCTGTCTGTCTGTCCGTGTGTCTGAAATCCTTCTAACTCGAGCCACACTTGCTTTACATAAAAATATTATCTTTTTTTTGGAATCAGGGTGATCCCGGCATTGAAAATCTGCCCTTCATCCGGTGCTTGAACATTCAACATTTGAAATGTATGTCCGGACGAAGAGGGAACAGTTAAAAATTCAAATTTTAAAATAACTGAAAAAAATTATTTTAAAAGTTAGTTTTTTTTTTATTGAGTTTTAAAGTAAGTAACACAGAGACTTTTTGAATAAAAAAAAAAAAGATTGTTTTAAATTTAGTTAAAAATATTTCCAAAATTTTGTGAATTGAGGAAATCAATTTTATTTCTTCAAAATGTCAAGGAATCAGAATTAAAGTGATAGGTTTTGCGACTTGAGGTTTTGAAATTCTGCAGAGTCTGTGATTTGAAGAACTCAACTCAATTGATGTGACACAGAGTTTTTGATTTGAAGAACTCAATTTTCGGCTCAAATTGGACTTTCGGTCCAAGTCAGTTTTTTGGCCAGAATTGGACTTAGAGCCCGAATCAGAGTTAAAGTGAGGTTTTGAAGTTCCATGGAGTGAACTGAACTGTTATATTCCACCCCCCAACCACCACGTGGGTCGTATGTGGCACAAGGCCGAGTTTATCGTGGGTTCTCCGAGCCCGTAGGCTCGGCCAAAAATATTCCCTTCGAACCCGAATAAACTGGTTCAGGGCCTGTCTACCTCGCCGGACGAAACTTTGCCCTTCGGCAAAGCTTCGTCCGGGTTCCTCTCCGCCGAGTCAGAGAGTTTAACATCCGAACGGGCTGTGGCACTGTTCTGAGTGAATTGAACTGTATTGCCTTTCGGACGCTATTTTTCCTTTTATTATTATTCATTTTTGATGCATGGCTTTTCAAATCCAAAGTTGTTAGATGTGTCCATTTTTTTTATTGGGAGGGGGGGAGGATTTATTTTGCAAATTCTAATATTTTCTTGTCCGAAATGTTGAATTTCAGTTTTTATTTACTGTGATTTTTAATCCTTTCATCCCAATCCAAAGCAATGAAGAAAAATACTCCGTACCCGATTCCGCCTGCTACTCTCTATCTTTACAAGAGACAGATCAGTTAAAAAATGGAGTACTGTTATTTAGCAGGAGCTGCACAGTCTTCACTTCCCAGTCTCGATAGAATCTAAAAGCCTCTCTGCGTCATTGTGAGTGACAAATTATTTTACACCCTACAACACATTTCTCACTGACGGAAAGTCGCATGTCTCTTACTTCTCTATTGCTATTTCCATGGAAAGTGTTCAAACGAACTACACTCCTTAGTTCCACCATTTCTAACCTTCACAGCTAAGACCCGCCATGCTATGCACATTATAGCGAACCACCCTCATTCCCTTCGTATTCCAGTGGTGAGATGTAAGTTCTACTCGAGGAACTTCTCTTCACGAACCGCTGCTTTGTGGAACCGACTCCCAAGAGGATGCTTCCCCGATAATCTTATTCTTCTGAACTTGTACAAGTCTAGAGTTAACCGTTATCTTCCCCACATATCCGCATAAACATCTCACGCTGTAACCCTCTACCTCAACTGGCTTTCGGGTTTTGTACAGGGTGAAGAACATCATTGTAAAAAAGAAAACAAAAATAAAAACAAACGATATGTGGTATAAGCAGCCATCTCTTTATTCCCTTAAAGTAATAAATTTATTATGAAGAACGAACGACCAAGGGAGGTAATTAATATTGTAATATTACATTCCCCCTTTTTATTCGTGAAATGTTCACTGTTCATATTTTATAGGAGGTATAATGATACGACCTGATTTTGTAGTCATTTTGTGCGTGGGTATGTTTGGTGCATATTTATTGCTGTGGTATGAGAGTCTGTTTATGTATGAAGGGCTGATCTCTTCTCCGGGAACATCTTTCTTTTGTAAGGGATCTGTGAACAATCTGGAGTTTGATTTACCGCAGTAGCATTCTCAGTATTGGAAATGTCTTCTTTTAGGTGCCGTCGGTTGCGACAAAGTACCTCTCCTGTAGGAGTTTATGTATGAACGTGGCTCATTTCACGGTTGCTGAATGACTGCAGGGGTCCATTTTCCTGTGTAGGGCGACCACAGTTGCTTTCACTTGCGTTGAGCTCATGAGAGTGTGGCCCATTTAGAGAGGAGAACTCTTCTGTCCCTTTTAGTTTTTGCTTCCGTTATTTTTTTTTTATTTATTTTTTTTTTTTGAGGAACGGCCTCTTTATCTTCCTGACCACCAAGGTGTCCACACACGTGGAAACTGGTCAACATGTGCACGGCTTAGCGAAAGGAAAAAGTAATTTCTATTCACTTATCTGCGGACTATCAAAGTCCATAAGGCTGCTATGTTATTTCTTTGTTCTCGTTCTGTAAACCTCCTCGTTCCTTTGGGACAATATGGACAATCATTTGTTTTGGGACATATGTAAATCTTTTTAATATATGTACGTAAGTTGTTTGCCTTATTAAATGTTTTGTTTGTTACGCTCGCGTATTTCGTCTTTCTATATTCATATTCAGTGTTAGTGTATCAATGGCTACGCTGATGACAATATTATTACTCGGTGTACTACTAGAAAGCTAAAACACGTTATTCTTCTTAACACAAAATAGTCGGTAAAATCTGTGTGGCCGATAACCTATACTAATACCTGTGTCCCGGATCTGTTAACCTACAATTAAGAACGGGAAGTCCCTAGTATGTTGGTCATAGTAGATTTTTGTGATGATTTTGTGGGGAAATGAAATAAAACCTATAAATGAAATAATAAGAAAGAATAAAAAAGTAAATAAATTCATTTTCCCATGATGCTAGTTATAAGGAAACTGGAAGGGATTTCTGGTCACATGTGCGATTTTATGACGCCACTTGCGGAAAGGACAGAACTTTTCTCTTTCCACTTTCCAAAGTGATCGTTCAGACGTGTTTTCACCAACCCTACTCATGAAGTAGAAATTCGGCCATCCCAACACAGAGCGAGGCTAACCAAGTTTACCTGTTCGTATCCTTATTTCCTATAAATTATTTCGGAACCAAAAAGGAAAACGGATATACTCAAGAGACATTTAACTTTGTTTCAATACAATCAGCATAAAAGGAATTAAAGTACGTAGCAGAAATACAAGTTTTTTGTATGCATTTTCTATCTTCTTTGCTTACATATTGAACACGCACCTTCGCCTAAAAATATACACAAAACCCGCAAACTTGTTAAGATCTACAATCGTCTCTGGTAGTGACGGTTTGCTATCTCATCTTTACGTACATTGTTATTAGTACATTTCACTGGGAGGTTGTTGACATTCTTTCTATTGCATAAAAGTTCTCCCGGAGATGAAATCGCATGGTCTATTAGAGTTAACTGTAGACATAGTAGCACTATATTAATGTCTCGGTTGCTCAGTGTTGCTTTCCTCATAGCCGATTTGATGAACGGTGCATAGCGTTCTGGTAAGCCATTAGATTGTGGATACCTCGGGGATGATGCATGGTGCTCGAATCTCCACTCTTTGACAAACTCTTTAAAGGAGTAAGAGCTATAGTGGGGTCCATTATCACGTGACTCTTTCAGGGATCCTCTACCCTCCAAATATTTGCTTGGTCGGTTTAATTACTTCATGACTGGAGAATGCCTTTAGCTTACGCACAAAGGAGTATTTTAAATAATAGTCGACAATCAGAAAAAAGTCATGTTCTTCAAAATGAAATAGATCCTTAGATACTATTTTCCATGGTCTTACTGGAATTTCATGCAGCATAAGGGCTTCTGAACTTTGGCTCTTTTGGTGCCTCTGTCAGATGGTACATTGTTGTATCATATTGTCGATGTTATTTTTGATACCATTCCAAAACACCACTTTTTGCCTTGAGCTTACACTTTTCCATTCCTTGATGGTTCTAATGTATCTTGTGCAGCACTTCTCTTTGCATTGTTTTGGGGATTATGATGCAGTCTCCTTTGAATACAATTCTATTTTCCATGGTTAATTCACCCTGGAAGGACCAGTATGAACTCATGTTTTTCTAACTTCACCGAATTGGTTAGGCCATCCTCACAGGATCAGATCTCTTAATTTGCACAAGGTTTGATCAGGACTAGTTGCCTGACGTATTTGTGCCATCTTTTCCGATAAGATATTGATGGTTTCTTTATTGCTTCTGTATGGGAGCGTGAAGAGTCTATCTACAAGTATCATCTCCATCCCTGGGTGATATGTGATGCTCATGTAATAACCTTGTAGGCGCACTAGCATTTGCTGAAGGCGTGGAGGTGCGGAAATGAGGTTTTTTGAGACTTATCATCTCCAGAGTTTGTGGTCACTTTCTACTTGAAACGTGCAATCATAGACATAGGTTCGGAATCGTTCACAGCTGAATACTACGGCCGGTACCTAGTGCCCGATATACTGTTCCATTTCAGCGGATCCCTTTGAAGTGAAGGCTATGGTCTTTTCTTCTTCTAGGAGGCCTTCTCCTAAACCATTACTTGATGCTTCTACTTGTATCACAGACTTCTTGATCGGAGCAAAATGCATGAAGATCATTTCGTCGCATATTAAGTCTTTGATTTGCTATTGATACCTCTGATGACTATTTGTACTGCGTCTTTTCTAAGTAGTTCTCTCATAGGTGCTACAAGGCCCGACAGTTTAGAAATGTATGTGATGATTCCTAGCACCTGGAATTCTGTTGTTTGCCGTGCTTTGTAGTGACCTGATTTTAGCAATCTTCGGAATTAGGACGTACTTTTATTTTTATTGTAAATAGCCCCCCAAAAGATCATTTTCTTCCGATTTATTACACATTTGTCACCATTGAAAGGTTATCCTTCAGATTGCACTGGTTTCATTAGATTACGTAGGTTCTGGTCATGCTCAATTTTGGTTTTTCTATAAACAACTGCATCGTCTATGAGTACTAGAGTTCCAGGTCACTCTAAGATCATATCCATTTTTTACTGAAACACGTCTTGAGACATAAAAAGATCAAAAGGCAATATCTTCCAAAAGGAGAATTGAAAGTGGTCAACAATTGTCATTCTGGACCAGTACCCATTTTTGGCATCAAGTTTTGAGAAGAAATTTGCTATGGGACGCTCCTTAATACTATAAATAGGAAATGATAGTCATACTGTTTCCTTTGTTTTCTCTTAGTCTATAAGATGTAGTCGCACGTGTGAAAAAGGTGTCCCCACTGGGACACATTCACTTCACTCTCAATGTATTACTTTTTTCTCGGACTTCATACACACAAACACATTCTCTAGTTTAAATGTTTTCTATGTAATTAGTCTTTTAATATTTTCTTTTATTGTCATTCTATACTTTTGTTAATACATACTTGTCGTTTGTTTTATATACTGTTTTGTGTTTCATTTATTACTCAGACTCACTTTCGAGTTCGCAATAATTGTTACGGAAAAATATACCAGGAGACACGTGTTTTCTATGTAACACAACTAGCATGTCGCAACACCTCCTCCATTGTAAGGGATTTGTGATGGCATCTTATAATAAACTGGTTTAGACCTTTTGGTTGTAGGGGGCATATTCGTAGCTTGGCGTTGCTTTTGCACACGTACACAATACTGTTGACCCAATCAGTTGATTTGTGTACTTTGCGGATGACGCCTTGTTTGACCATGTCATCTAGTTCCGCTTTAATTCCATCTTTCATGAGTATGGGACATTTTCTGGGTGCATGAATGATTAGCTGGCTGTTTGCTTTCAGGACAATGTGGTATTTCCCCCTCTAAAATTACCAATTTGGTCGAACTTGTCAGGATAAATTTCCATCAGATCCTCTGTGGACTCAATTGAAACCTATTTTGTTTTGATGATGTTACAATGTAGTGTCACCAGTTTTAGGAACTCTGAGGGAAGGTAGACCTATTAGGGTTATTCCTTCTGTGGTAACTACATAGAATTTCAATAGGTTCCATTCACCGTTATAGGCTTACAAGTCCATCTTGGGGTAAACTTGAGCCGTTGTACGCCGTCAGTGCATCCGTTCCATTGCGTGTTACGCCAACAAGTGGTTGTTTATTTCGATCAGCATTCTCTAGAAACATATGTTGGAATATATATACTGGAAGCGTATTTCCTTCAGTTTTGGAGTCAACCTTGACTTTTAATTTATGAATACCTGGTCTGTTGGGAAGTGTGATGTCAAGGGTTGCAAATGTTTCAGTTCTGTTATGATTTCCAGCCTGTTATTGTGTTGTAGTGAACATTTGTTCAGATTGTCCATACAGAATATCCGCTTTGCATTGATTCAATTAATGAACATTACTCTTATGCTTCAAATCATGTTTTTCCTGGTATTTTCTTATTCATGGCCTCGATTTTGGGTGCCTTTGTGGCATTTATGTTTTTGTTTTTATTTTTCCGTGTTTGTTGCTAAAAGATACGCTAGCCCAATGATTTCGTCGTCTACATGTTGAACACATTGTACCCCAAGTAGGGTATTTTACTTTTTTGAGTCCCACCACATCTTGTACACTGACGGTTACCAGGATTTTGCCTAATAGCATTAATTTCCTGGGTATCCCTGCCTTGTATTTCAGATAGCTGCTTCATGTGGCTTAGTGAATCTTTTAGTGAGTCTTGAAGTGTGAGTGTCTCACATTTTTACAGAAGGTGTTTTGCAATTCAGGATATCTTGTCTCAGCAATAATTTGTTTAATTAAGCGCTCTTCAATGTTTGAGTATCCCGAGATTTGCATTTTTGAGGGACTCTAATCGGCATCTCGCCAATAAATCATCAATGTTTTCAACATCTCTCTGATTATATTTTTGCAGATAGAACCTTGCAATTTTGAAATTTTTTTATAGTTCCGATTGTTCAGTGAACTTCTGTCAAATTATTGTCGGATTCTATTTGTCTGCTTTATTGCCAAACGTCCATGAATTGAAACGTCTCAGACCTTCTTCTCCCGCTAAAAGGGGATTATGGCCAGCTTGCTTCTCTACCGATAAACCCTTTACAGAGAAGTACAAGTTGCATCGCTGTTGGAAGAATTTGTATAATTTCACCACATTTGACGTCATCCAACTCATAGCAGGTTCAGTGGTAATTTTTGATACCTTCTTTATTCTGTTTCGTTTTTTTTTTATCTTTATTTTTTTGTTATAAACAGTTCTTAAACTAAAAAAAATAAGCAATAAAGAAATGTACTTCTGTTTATGCCGAAGAAGATTTGAATTGCAAAATGGCGGATATATATATATATATATATATATATATATATATATATTTTATTTCATCCCCATGTGGCTATAACTCACATTATGTTTATAGCAACAACCACTTCCACTTTTTTTTTTTTTTTTTTTACTGCTGCCACCATATAAAGATATTTTATATACTGGGTGTAACAGCAAAATTGTCCATATTGTATAACAGAAAAATTGTCCAAGTGAACCGTTGTATCTTAGAAATGATTAAAGAAATCTTACTGGAATTCTCTGAGTTTATTTTTATAACGCTACTAAACTCTACTTTGAACAATAAGAATATATTTAGCAATAAGTTGAAATGATGATCCCCCTTGCTGTTGGGACCTCCTGAGCCAGTTTTTATCTCTACTGTTCTCTCTTTTTTAAACTTTTTCACCGTTGTCTTGATGGTTCTTGGATGGACCTTGAAGATGGAAGCCAGAGTATGAATGTTGGTACCATTACTGAAAGCCTTAATGATCTTTTTCTTCTCACTATTGCTCAGTTGGGAAGGCATAGTGGGGCAGACACAAAACGATTTTAACCTGTTCTTTTTCTAGTCGAATAACTCAAAGGTTTTTTTCAGTGATACTTACGACAAACAGTGTCAAGGTGGCTAAACGTCTTATCTGAAGATCTGGAGAAAAGCAACTCAGTTTAGTTTTTTTTTTTTTTTTTTTTTTTAGATATTAAACATTTTGTGGTGTGGACAATTATCCTACGCTGTTATACGATTTGTGTAATTTTGCTGTTACACATGATATATAACAGACAACAAACACACGATATATGGTATAAGCAGCTATCTTTTTATTTCCTTAAAGAAAAAAGTTTATTATGAAGAGTGAACGACCAATAATAATATTACAAAAATCGCCAGGATGCAAGGTGTTACCGAAAGAGAAAGAAACGTAAAGGACAATAAAAGAAACAAAACTCGAAAGAAGCAGAAGAATTCGATTGGCATGATCATCAGTAAGAGGATGAGCCCGAAATGCCATTTGCAGATTGGGAATACTAGAATCAAGCAGACGCGGAAGTTTAAATAACTGGGAAACGTTTTGACAGAGGACGGTAAATGCGACACTGAGATCCGTAGACGTATTGGGATGGCCAAGGACACACTCCAAAAGCTGGGCAGAGTATTGTGAGACAGGAGGATTTCTTTGGTAACAAAGAAAAGAATACTGAACTGTTACGTGACATCTGTCCTTCTATATGGCAGCGAATGTTGGACGATTTTCTCAAAGATGAAGTAGAGACTCGAGGCGACAGAGATGTGATTCTATAGAAGGATGCTAAGGATATCATGGACCGAACGTGTGAGCAACGATGAGGTCTTAGAGAGGATGCAAACAGTGAGGAGGCTTATACTTAACATCAGGAAGAGGCAGCTGAAGTTTCTGGGACACATAATGAGGAAGGAAGGAAGACCTGGAGAATCTGATACCCACAGGTCGAAGAGAGGGAAAGAGAAAACAATGTGTGACATACATAGCGAGCTTAAGCAGGTGGATGACAGAATGTGGTCTGGGGAGGAAGCAGAGGGAAGGAACTTGTTGAGAGCTGCAAGGGATAAGAGGATGTGGAGAGCCATAATCACCTACATCCTGAAAGGACATGGCACATAAAAAGAAAAAGTTGACAGGAAAGCAGGAAACCAGAAGAGAGTTCTACAAACGATAAGTGCGGGAAAAGAAATTATTAACATATAACTGATGGTTACAACTAGGAATTTCAACAATGAAATTGTGAGACCTAGCTGCTAATCTAGTACTGCGCTTAAATTCGTGAAGATGAGACACCAAAAGAAAACCTTACCAGATGAATTACTGTGAAAATATTTATAGAAAAGACACAGGTAAGCTCCGTTACGGCGGTGTGAAAGTGACTGAAACCGAGATACCAGGTCAGGACCAATAACATTGCAGATTCTTCTTTGGATTTTGTCAAGAATCTTTAAATACATAGTAGAAGCACCAAACCAGATGTGACAGCAATATTCAATTTTTGGTGTTATTATCGCTTTTCTCTGGCACTCCTTATTACTGATTCCCATATTGTATTCATTTCTATGCTTGGTCGGTTCAGGAGAGTTTTTTCTTTGTCTATGATCTCAACCTGATCTGGGTGAAGACGGTGATCTCACTTTTCTCTCCATATGTAGTCAGCCACGCCTGATTTTTTTGGATTTAAATGTTACAGCTTTTTTGGTGTTCTTGAAGCCTTACCTTAATAAATATAAAAAATCTCCCGCCTTATATATATTTAGCAAAATACATTTTTAGTCATGTTCTCCTCTATTCATAGGTCTCACTCGGAAGAGATATCTGCGAAGTGTCGTCCAGCTTTTGAAGGTTTTTCCTGATGTTATATGGACCACAGATCCTTTGTTTTTTTTCACTGATAACCCCTTCACATAAGGCAGGCAGACTGTTTTTCTGAGTGTTGTTGTCCTCCTTGTATGTATTTATCCTAGTTTTTGGGAGCTTCTGTCATGTACCCAGGGTAGTTGTTACGTTGTAGGGTACTAATTATACTGACCAATTCTTTATCAAATGTCTCTGGGTCGCCATTTATGACTTTTGCTCGGTGTTGTTCACATGACACTGTAGATAAAGACGTTGGTTAGATCCAGTGACAGGACCCAAAGAGTGTGAGTTCAATACCCGGTTAAGGCAGTGGATAACTTGGAGAGGGGAATTAACAGGATATAACTGATAAAACATCCATTAAACATGGCACGTGGAACTAGAACAGTCTACCCCAGTGAGCGAAATAAAGGGTCCAGTTCGACATTCCAACCACCTGAAGAAGGCCGGGCGTACAACGGCCGAAACGTTGTAATAAATATGGCGACAAAGATGAGGACAATAGTCCGAATAATGTAAAAAAGTGTATAAATAATATCTCATCTCAGAAATATAAACAGATATTAATCCAGAAAGGTTGATATGCAATTAAACAAAATCAACCAATCATAATGTGTATAGTCTGGTTACCTTAGAAATCTTAAATCTTATAATTAAATGCATTTGTTGTATTTGCTGAATGTCATTAATCAAACCTGAAGACAGTATTTGGAGAAACATTTCTTGACTGACTCGAATCATCAACCGAACTGTTTTTGAAAGTAATATACGTCAAATGTAAAATTTAATCAGTGTATATGTTTTACAAGCGAAAATGAACGAATGTTATCAGAAACCCACCGATAGTTTTTCTTTTTTTTTTTTGTTAGTGGGAAAATACCGTTCAACAACCAACTGTCATTTTTTTTTCTCTCGTCAGTAAAAAAGGACCAAAAAAACATTGACATATTTTGCTCTTCTTTTTGTTTTAAACCCTGAACAAGCATTTACCTTTGGATTTTTGGTCATTTGTGGCCCAAACTATGTATGACGTATACAAGTTCTGTAAACTATTCTATGGGGTATAGGCCACAGTCTCATCACTATACATTAGACATTGCTACCATGCTTTCACTGTATTTTGTAGGTTTTTGTTGGAGGCAATTAGATGTCATGGAGATATATAAACGTCCCACCCTAGAAGCAAAAACGAAGTCTCTCACATCCTCGCGAGAAGAAGATTCATGTCCAAAAGAAATAAGACACAACTCCCCACCCTAAAAAAATCTCAAACACTTTTACGCTGATTTTACGAGGTAAAATGAAATAAAATTGTCAGAAATTAATTCAAATATATTATTGATAAAATAGGACTTTATATGTCCAATCTAAATGCATAAAAAACATTAAAAAATATACAAAGATTATTCTGCCATCTACTTATATATATTATATATATATATTATACAATGTTAAATATTCAATTTTTAAATAGTAAATATGTAATGATATAAAATGGCGACATCCTTCGCTAACAAAATTTTTAAAGATGCATTTAAAAACTAATTACTCGATGAATGTTATGATCTTTGTTTTTAAATTAATTTTAAAAATCTTAAAAAATTTGTTAGCGAAGTGATTACGCCATTTTATATCATTAACTTTACTAATTTACTTTTTGTATGAATGATTCATTGTAATATAAATTGAACTGCACCACATTTTGATATATATATATATATATATATATATATATATATATATATATATATATATGGAAGTGTATGTGTGTTTGTAACAGTCTGTGTGTCCAAAAAATTCCTCCGCTCCCTGGTTTGATTTCAATGATTCATAGCTCATTCAAAATCCTTAGAAAAGTTAGGCGCAAATTTATATCTTTGTTGAACTCAGATTCAGGGTTACCAGATTATGCGAGGTTAAAAATATATATTAATATATTATATTCCATAATATAGGTTTTACTTAATTAGCTATTATGTTTCTCTAACTCTTCAAATGTTGAATGTATAAGTAATTCTAATTTCTATTTTCACATTTTTACACTATATTAATTTTATCTTATAAATTGTCCCCTGTTCTGTCACCCATGAAATAAAAATAATTTTACGGAAAATAAGGATCGACGTACATCAAATGGTCTTTAAATTAAGTGGCAGCAGAAGAATTATCGTTGAACTTGTAAAGGGTAAGCTTAAACATTCATTCAATACTTAAATGGTGCGATCAATTTTGAGTTCTTCTGTAGTTTATTGATGCCTGTCACGTCTACTTCTCTCTAGCTATTGCGATGACCAAGAGTTTTCCACAGGAGCTAGCTTAAATGCCGCCCGATAACGGTGCTTTTTTTAAGAATTGATATATATATATATATATATATATATATATATATATATATATATATATATATATATTATTTTTTCATATAGACAAAAACATTTTTTTACAAATGGAAAAAAACCTTAGTGACGTTTCACATACAGCCTGCTTACAAGCAGAATTGTTCATAACCAATTTTGGTTCTCACCAATCGAGGTACAATTGCAGTGGACAGAAACACTACTATCAGTATCGAGCCCTCTTTTGGATTAATGTTGTGAACGTTAGAATTTATATAGTATTTTCGTTCTCATTGCATCGGATATATATATATATATATATATATATATATATATATATATATATATATATATATATATATATATAATATAATAAGACTATTGTCCCCATTTTTGTTGTTGCTATCAGAACATTTCGGTCGTTGTGAACTCCGGTCTTCATCAGGTGTATAGTGATCTGAGTAACAGTAAATTCTGAACTGAACTCTTTATTTAATCTACAAGACAATGGCCTAATGGATTAAAGTTCTTGAATTTGGTGACATAATAATTGTGAGTTCAATCCCAAGGCCAGTCGTCGTGTACTTTGACTCAGTGGAAACAAGCGGGCAATAACTGAGCAGTACTAAAAATAAGAACTAGAGAAGATATCCTTAGACCTAGACAGTGGAACGAGAGCAGTCTAACCATATAGATCAGATAAAGGGTTCAGTTCAGAATTCTCTGGAGGTTATCCAGATCGATATGCACCTGGTGAAGGCCGAAGAGCACAACGGCCGAAACGTGATAACAGCAATAAATATGAGGATAATAGTTTGAATATAAATAGTGTAAAGAGTGATAACTCCTTATGCCAGAAATTCAGAGAGTAAAAGAATTACTAGTTTAAAGGTAAAAAGTCCTAAATATGGGATATTCAGTGCAAGTTTAACTCATTAGACCAGATGTCGTGCATGATGTTCAATTCGTTCAGAAATGTCTAAACTATCATCTATATACAAAGGTTATCTCAGATCAATGATTAAAAATAGCTTCAAGCGAATGATTGCTTTAGGTCTCAAAGAAAACGATCGTTCATCAGACTCTAGAGACTGGCCCGACAAAATCACAAAGATCGTTACCAAATAGCAAAAGCCACAGCACTTGAACACTCCCAACGGCAACAACAACAAATATGGGTAGCGAGAGTAACTAGAAAAAATAATAATGATATAAGCAAGATGTGAACTTTCCACAGTACTCCCAAAACAAAAACAAAAGGTTTGGAAGCCCACCCCCCTTAATACGAGAAAAAGCAATAAACTTGAAAAGTTTAATTTCTGAAAAACTGTTTTTAGAAAGAGATTTTATAAATTTCAACTGACACGGACACTAACTGTTCAATAAATCAATGATTATTTTTTCTGCATGGTTAGTTTTACATTTCTCATTACTATTGATACCCAAAGAAATACTTTGACGTGATGTAACGGTTAGCAAGTTTGTCTCGCTAGACCAATTACTACTAAGTAGTTAGTTCGATCCTCAGTGCGTGCTCCATACTTGTGCCACATCTAAGCTGCACTTAGTAAATCACTACTACTGATATGTAAGACGAGTGTGTAACATTACTCTAGCAGCCTGTTTAAGAGTTTTTTTTAACTTTAAAGTGGCCAAAATTATTGACTGTCGAACCTAACAGATGTGACGCGGTGGTAGGGTAGGGTTTTCTTTTTAAGAGAGACCGTCAGATTAGAATAACCCTTCAAATTTGATTTAAGTTGAGGTTATTTTCTTCCATCGTCTGGGAATACGACAGACACTTCATACCTAATCCCCCCCTTCTCGGCTGTACAAGTTAGCGTAATAACTGCTTCTGGATGCGCGAGGAGCTGAAGAGGAAAGAAAAACAATTGAAACAATATTAGATTCCTTTGAGCACTTAATTGTATTATCCTTATGGGAACCACAGCGTTTGTTGAGTAATGATTATCGAGTTAATATGGTTGACCTTCACGACGGAGTTCGATCTTTACTGGATGCCGCGAACGAAGATCATAAAATAACCACAATTCGATTACGTTTTGTTCACAGGAAAAATATAGTTGATCTTTAAAATTGAGTTCGATATTCAATACATGCTCCAAACAAAAATGAAAAAATAATAATTCGACTACGTTTCGTTCACATGAAAAAAATATGGTTGACCTTTAAAGCTGAGTTCGATCTTCAGTGGATGGCTCAAACTAAGATGAAATAACAATAGTTAGATTACGTTTCGTTCACATGAAAAAAATATGGTTGACCTTTAAAGCTGAGTTCGATCTTCAGTGGATGGCTCAAACTAAGATGAAATAACAATAGTTAGATTACGTTTCGTTAACATGAAAAAAATATGGTTGACCTTTAAAGCTGAGTTCGATCTTCAGTGGATGGCTCAAACTAAGATGAAATAACAATAGTTAGATTACGTTTCGTTAACATGAAAAAAATATGGTTGACCTTTAAAAAAAAAGTTCGATCTTCAGTGTGGCTAAACTAAGATGAAAAAAAAGTTAGATTACGTTTCGTTAACATGAAAAAAATATGGTTGACCTTTAAAGCTGAGTTCGATCTTCAGTGGATGGCTCAAACTAAGATGAAATAACAATAGTTAGATTACGTTTCGTTAACATGAAAAAAATATGGTTGACCTTTAAAGCTGAGTTCGATCTTCAGTGGATGGCTCAAACTAAGATGAAATAACAATAGTTAGATTACGTTTCGTTAACATGAAAAGGATTAATTAGATCATCAACGATTACATATCGTGTCGTCGTCGGACTTAGCAAAGTCAAAGGGATAAAATTGTCATTTACTAAACTTAAAGTTCTTATTTTGGCACAAGGTAACAATCTACATGGAGTATATTGTTCGCGTTCTACTGAAGACGTCTCAGAACATCTCGTCTTGTTCTTAGGTCAATGTTTTTTTTTATTTCGCCGCACACTTGAACCTATAGATAAACTTCCGCGGTACACTTAAAAAAATCTTTAAAGAAAGTGTATACATTTTATGATTTATTTATTAACACAAACAAAACAATTTATTATAAACTTTAATAAAAAGATAATAATTAAAATTATTTTAAAAATTATATTTATTTTCTAACATTTAATGAGACATCTGAGCTTAATATTTTTTTAGAATATCGTCTTTGCGATGTCAAATAAAGACAGCCATATTCCTAAATCTTCCAATCAATCTAGCCATGGTCGATTTTTGTTTTTAATTTTGCTTATTGCAGCAAAGCTTTTTTTTTATATTACTTTATATTTTACAAGACCACCCATCAAAACCTGTTTGGTTCCTTTTAAAAGCAGTTCATAATACAAAATGGTGAGGAGGTAACAATATCATCAATTTCATCATTAATTCCACATATTTTAATTTGTATTTGAAATACAAGTTATTGTAATAATTATTATTAGTCACATTATACAATATTACTTAGATCAAATTAATAAATTAATAAGTAGAAAGATTTTCAGAATTTGTCAAAGAAATTCAGAGAAAGAATGACGCAACTTTCAACATATTAAAATGATATCATTTAATAGTTTTAACAATTCATATATTGACTCCACAAATAACACTTAATTTGTCAGAAGGGGAATATATTCCCCTTACAAGTAGTTAATTACTATGAACAGATTAGATATTGTAATTTTCAAAGGTGAAGGTCATTCCAAAAAACAAGCAAAAGAAAAAAAAAACAAATAGCAATCGTCTCCTTAGGGAGAGCCATATTTATTGAAATAATATAAAGTACGGATGCCTCCTTTTTGTAACTTAGTTTCATTTTTCTCAATGAAATTTTTTCAAAGTAATAATTATATTTTTTTATTATACATACTTGCTTCTTCCCCACATTTATTTCAAAATAACTAACGGCAGCAAACCAGCATACATCTATTTATTTACCACCAAGTCCTGTGACACAGCCACACGGATTACGTTATACAGTGACCCACATAGTGTCTTAACCTATCAAGTAGTTGCCAAATATGTGGGATATTTGTGTATAAAAAAATATAATGTGTAAATTGTATAAATATATGTTATGTATATTTAAATTTATTTAATAATGTTGTTATAATGTTTGTTTTTCACACACATAATTATTTTTCATACTCAAAATAGTTGGAATATAATATCAAATGTTTGTTTATATATGTGGATTGATATAAGAATATGTATTGAAAACAAATACTGAATTTAATATTAAAAATGCCGAAAAAACAGAAAAAAAACGGCCTGAGATTAAGAATGTTAATGAAACTGGGCACCTCGCTCAACAAGGGTTCAAGGTATAACATGCTCCTAAATTGGTTGGGCTATTATGTATCGTTGAAGCTGTATCTCGAGAACATACATACAAGTTTAGAGTTTTAGTATTATATTGACAAGCATCTGATGAAGTCCGCGGAGTCACAATAACCGAAACGTTGAAATAACAACAACAAAGATGAGGATGATAGTTCGCATGTAAATAAAATACGAGAAATGAATTCGTTTTTCTTTTCTTTTCTTTCTTTATGTTTGGTGGGGGGAGTCATGGTTTTCCACAGATTTCTTTTCTTTATTATTTGTGAATTTCCATGAATTCTTAGAAAGTAATTTCTCGTTGCCTTCTCCAAAGTTTTTTTTTTTTTTAATTCAGATTAGACAGATACGTATATTTATTATAACAATGATATGCTCATATAATCAATTTAAAAGGGTTTTAATTTTTATAGGTATACTTATTGTGCTATGGACTTAAATTAATAACCTTTAAAAAAGTTCGCGGTACACGTACGGTCCTCACATGACACACCGGTTGAAATTCTCTGTCCTAGGTTAAGGCACACAACAGCTTCCCTCCAGTAATTAGCGCTGCTATAATACAGCACATTGAAAACACATGGCATTAACTGAGCAGAATTAGATGAGATATTCCTAGATATGGTCAATAAAACGAGAACAATCTTCACCATTCAGGGTTCAGTTCGAAATTCCCTGAAGGTTACTCAGATTGACAAGCATCTGGTGAAGTCCGCAGAGTCACAATAACTGAAACTTTGTAATAACAACAAAGATGATGATAATAGTTCGCATGTAAATAAATTACGAGAAATTAATTCGTTTTTCTTTTTTTTCTTTATGTTTGGTCATGGTTTTCCACAGATTCCTTTTCTTTATTATTTGTGAATTTCCATGAATTCTTGAAAAGTAATTTCTTGTTGCCTTCTCCAAAGTTTTTTTTTAATTCAGATTAACCCTTCTTCTAATCTAAATTGTCTGCCTCTCAAGGCTAGAGCGTACAGTCTACGTTGCTATTTACCCCATAGCTGGTTGGAGTGAAACAATGGATTCATGCTTTTCACAAAGGTATCTCTGCAAAAGTGAACACAACAGTCACAACACGCATAATTTTCAACATAACAAACCGGAATTTCAACTCGGCACACCGATTCTAAATTCCACGCCGATAACCTCTCCACTGCTCATGACTCAGCATTAATTGTTAACCAGACAAGGCTTATTCACTATTCCCCAATGTCGGGGTGCCCACTCCTGGATTACCGAAATAGTTCATTCAGCTTTTATCAGAAATAAATAAAATTAAAATTTTGGCAAAAAATGCAGTTTTACTTTGTTTTTCGGGTATTTTTGTTTGATTTTTATTTTTTATTTTTTATTCATTTCATCCGAAGCAAGGCGGGAATGCCATTAGTACTCGGGGTGGGGGTGGGGGTACAGGAAGTGAAAGTGAGAGATAAGTATTGGGAATATTGAGGAAAAAACAGAAGATGAAGGGGGTTCAAAAAGAAAGAAGATGGCGACTGACGCTGCGTTTAAATTTATCAAAATAGTATTTATCAGGGAAGCAAGTAAACAGAAAGGTGTTCCACAGGCAGAAAGTGCGAGAAAAGAAACTGTTGGAGTACATGAGGCGGTTGCGTTTAGCTATTTCAACAGTAAACGAATGGAACCTAGATGCCAGTTGCAAAATACGGAGTTTTTTGGATTGTTATTTCTTTTTTTAGGTGAATAATTTATTTCTCCAGATCATTGTCTTTTTGAAACATGGATAAATCTGATTTTATGAGAGAAAATTATTTAATGGAGCTGCTTCACATAAAAGAAGATCAATTTTCACCTTATTTAGGAATGAAAAATTCTGACAAATAACTTTCCTTATTTATTCTGTTACTAGTTTACTTGTACTATCAAAAAAAAGTGACGACAATATTTGGTTGCATTTTCTGTAGAGGTAATCTAGGATTTTTTATCTATATAATACACGTTGGCCACCTCGAAGCGGTGTAATGGTTAGCAAGCTTGTCTCACTAGAACAATTACGACTGAGTAGTGAGTTCGATCCTCTCGGGGTGCCCTATACTTTCGGCCTTGTGCCACATCCACGCTTGGAAAATCACTATACAATTAGTATTACTTTCGTATTTAAAAATTAAAAAAAAAAATGATCCCGATTTTTAAAATCATTAAAAGTAAAAAATATTCCCCCCACAAAATCTAACACTACCCGTACTGGTAAAAAATGATAACAATATGTAATTATGCAATTTCATTGGTTATAATTTCTGCATGAATATTCAAGAATTTTTATCTCTACAATTATCTCTGCTGTCACATCGGAAAACGTTTTTTGAAAAGTTAAATATATATATATATATATATATATATATAATGGCCACCACGTCACCAATTGTAAAGGTGGGATTGTAGATGGACCAATACTATTTATATTAACGATATTTCCAACGAACAGGATTCAAGTAAACAACAATAACTCCAAATTGTTAATCAACAAATATATATTGAAATAACATACAAGAACAAACATGCAATAAAATTGTGTTCAATATATAGATTAAGGGAAAGAAGTTGTTCCCCTTTAACTGTAGAATGATTTGTAATTGTAACTGATTGTTCGAAGAAAGTTCTCTTGAGAGAAAAATGTTCAGAAATCAATATTAGAACAAGTATGCATGTTAAGAATAAATAACACAAGAATACAATTAATTAAAAATGCGTTGTGTTATAGAATGGTTTGAATAAACAGATTTCTGGTTGATTGAACTTGGCAAAGTCACAGAGAGAAATGTAAGTTTATATTACGAAATACTGTGTCTGTGTATGCGTTTGAAATGTGACGAGTAAAATCGTGGATTTGTGCTGACGACTGGAATCTTCGGGATCTTACTGACGACTTTTAAGGAAAAAGGGTAGGCTCCCACGGCAACGCGGGAAAACTTAATCTTGCATTAAAATATGTGATTGGTTAAAAATTAACCAATCACTACATTCGTACTAACAGAACAAGCAAGCAAGCTCAAAACCGAAGGATTCAAAGAAACGACAGCGATGGTTAAATTGTACTAAATAAAGGTAGTAGTGATTTATTAGCCAATCGCAGACGAATAAAATGTGGGCGTGGAAAAACATAGCAACGCCCCCCCCCACACACACACACACACACATATATATATATATTCAAAGAAATCCTAGAGGGCAGTAAAAAAAAAATGGCGGCGATTTTTCAGTAATTTTGCAATTTTATTGATTATAAATTCTACATAAGTAATTTAAAATTCTCGGCCCGGTGGCTAGGATCAAAGTGTAGTATCTGCGCTTTGTGAGCTGCCGGGTCGGGTGTCTGTCGAACTCTCTGCTTGCAGAGGGGAACCCGGACGAAGCTCTGCCGAAGGGTAGGGTTTCGTTCGGGGAGGTTGACGGAACTAGCCCGCTTGGACGGGTTTAGATGGGTTTTATTTTTGGCTGGGCCTACGGGCTCAGACATACCCACATTAAAAAGGCCTTGTGCCACATTCAATTCCTGTGGGTGAATTGATAAATACCATCTATACAATTAACCCTATTGTCACATAGAAAATAAAGAATACTGCTTTTTTATTAAAAGCAACAACATCAAAAATAATTTTTTATCGAAGCAATTACCGTAATTCCCCATTTATAATACGCCTTCATCCATAATACGCACACCTAAAATTGTGCTGAAAGTGTGGGAAAATGCTTCTACTCATGTATAATACGCACCCCTTGTTTGCTAATCAAACCATATAAATTGTACCTCTCCAGTTTCATGACGGCCAGAGTTTCCAATTCTTATTTTTTTTAAAATAGTTTTAAACATAGAATAATATTATTCTAATTTAGTTTTATGATAATTCTTATTTTATTTTACGGCAAGTTTTTAAAGATTTTTTGTATAATACGCACCCTGATTTATGAATTATTTTTATATTTAAAAAAATATTTTTACTAAGCTAAAGACACTAAGTACATGGTTCCATGTCTAAGCCTAGTTTTTGTCATTTGATATTTTAAACTGGATGCTAAATTCTTTAATCATTAAGAAAGTGTGGCGAATTCTTTCCTTTTTGCCTTTTTCAAGGGATTTAAATCAGTCATTATCGACTTCTCTAAAAAGAAAGTAGCAGATTCTTCATAAATCACTTTAAATGAAAATAGTGCTGCTTATCTCAATTTCATATTTTCAAATTTCATGACTAATTTTTCCTTATTAAAATTTAAAGTGTGCTGCAGCGTTTTAGTTATTCTACAAGTGTGTCCAGAAGTAAAAAAAGAAAGAAAAAAAGATGCGAAACATTGACTTATATACACTCTTCTTTGTAACTTCAGGTAAGACTTAGTGAGTTTTATCGACTGACTGCTCCCAAATGAGAATTCACAGCTTTCCCAGGGGGGGGATTACCACCCACGTTGAGAATCACTAATCTAAACGTTAAAAATTAATTTACTATCGAAGTAAAAATCGATAAAATTCACCATGGCTTACCTAGAGTTACAAATAATATATGCAAACAATCCATAATTTTAAGGAAGTTTTTTCGTTTTGTCACTCGATTACCCACTGTTCAGTCAGTCAGTTATGTGGCATGCGTGATACACGCTTAGTCGATCATGTATCTTTAGATACATGACTGACTAGGCAGGTTTTTTTCCCGCAGTAGGTTGCCATTTCTTTCTGCGGTAGACAAGTTGCCATCCAAGGCTATAGAACCTGGTCTATCCTGCTATTTACCCATAACTGGGGGGGGAGAAGTGGATTCATACCTTTCCCAAGGGTATTAGCACGTAAGTGAATGTAATAGATTCGACTGGAATTCGAACTCGATTCCTCAATCCGAGCCGCTTTCCATTACTCCACCGTACCACCACACCGTTAGCATTAAAAGTAGATTCTATATCATATTTTCCGTTTTGTTTTCTGTGTGTCAGCAAAGGGAATAATTTTAGTGGTGGTGGTGGCGATTGTTGTATTTGGTGGTGGTGATAATAGCGGTTGTTGTACTGGTGGTTGTGACAGTGGTGGGGGATGGTTGTTGCAGAATGTGATGGTGGTCGTGGTGGTGACGGTAGCCGTCGTGGTGTTGGTTGTATTTGTGGCTGTTACTATGGTGGCTGTTTACACCGATCTAAAGTGTTGAACGCTTATCTCGAGATTATAACCAAACTCTGAGTATTCAAGTGCCCCCCTCCCCATGGGAATTACTCTCAACACGCAAATGTTGTCCACTTAATCCACTCCTGGTTTCACAACAAAGTCCTCTATTAATGATTTATATCCTGATCCTCTCCAGACTCACGTTCTTATTTAACCCGTCGAATTCGAATCCACAATAGGTTTCCATCAATTTAATGAACATTTTTCAAAGAACAAAAACTGAATATAACATCTCAGTAAGAAATTTGGAACGAGAAGTCAGAAATGGATTGATTTAGAGATGTTTACTCGCTCCCCACAATTGGTCAAAATTAACATGGAGCTCGGTACACGTACATTCCAGAAAATGTCCAGCTTTTTCAACACTTCTCTTCCTGTGATGCCTCAGCTATCAGGGATTAATCTTGACCCACCCAGTTGAAGTGCAATGAGAAGAAATGAATTGTTTGGAAATATTGGTGTTCACCCAACTATTTGTAATTATCTGGTACATACACAAGAAAGCAATCGGAGTTAAAATTAAGGTGATTTTTTTTTTCTTTGTTTTTTTTTTTCATGACTATTCACAAGTCTGATCTCTATTAAAATGCAGATTTAATTATCTCAAAAGTGTATTGTTTTTCATCTATGTACATTTTCGGTTTCAAAAATATTCTTGAACAAAAAGAAAAAAATGATCATTCAATACAATGGAAGGCATGATTAAGAGAACAGCCAAAGTTGTTATGAGTTCTCATAGTGACAGTCAGGATCAGAACATAGCTAGAGATGGGTGTTGACATTACAAGAAGGCTAATAAGCCCTTTGACAGTTCTTGTTTTTAATCTTGCTGAGTATCAAAAAACCGAACAGGTGTCACAAATACTCCCGATGGAGGAACCGTACAGGAGTCATAAAAGCATCCGGTGATAGAGGAAAAGCGGGCAGGGGACACAAATGCTTCTAATGATAGAAAGAAAAAAAAAAACATACATATGTCACAAATGAAGAAAAACTCACAAAAGCTTCCAGTGGTAAAGAGGAAAAAAATTAATGTATTTTGAAAATTTCTGATGAGATAGAAGAAATACAGAAGAGGATTTAAAAAAAAAAAAAAACTTTTAATGGTCCAGAGGTAAAAGCGAACAAGAATCAGAATAACTCCTAATGATATAGTAAAGGGTATGGAATTAACACATTAATTCCATTTATATTTTACGCGCGCGCGAGTTTCCTCCCTTCCTTTCACACTCGTGCGTGTGTGCGCGCGTGTTTTCACCCCTACCTTTCACTCACAGATAAACATAGCAGTAACCTACTTTGAGCTCCTACTGATTTGGACTCATAACAGATTTTGAATTTTCCCGCGCGTTTCGCGGCGTTTCAAACGGCCAGCGTTTGCAAGCCAGTTGCCTCTTAGCTTTCGACCGGACTGGATGGGCAACTCATTTATTCCGTGCACTTAACCCATACGCGGGCCGGAATATCTTATTTTTTCAACAATGTCGACTGCACCCTCTACCAAGACTTTTTCTCCTTTTGAAGCTGCCAACAGGTCGGACCTTTTTCTCCGTTTTCTACCAGAAGACGTTTTTGAGACACACGACACTGTCGTGAGCAAAAGTTCGTATTCAACTAATGGCGTATTTTTATCCCTCGTCAGTGAACCGATACATACAGACAGGGATATCCTACTTGCCAACAGGTCGGACCTTTTTCTCCGTTTTCTACCAGAAGACGTTTTTGAGATACACGACACTGTCGTGAGCAAAAGTTCGTATTCAACTAATGGCGTATTTTTATCCCTCGTCAGGGGCCTAATAAGTATAGGCAGGGATATCCTACTGAACGAACAAATTGCTAATCACAGGTCAGGACCTTTTTCTCCGTTTTCTACCAGAAGACGTTTTTTAGAGACACACGACACTGTCGTCGGCAGAAACTTCGTGTTCAACAGGTGACTTAAACTTACCCCTGGCTTCGAACCAAATAATACAGGCAGGGATAGTATTACCTTTGAACAAAAACATTTTTCGTCTTTCTCTTTGGGCTCGCCGTAAACCATTCTACAAGACCATGCTTCGTTTCTCCCGGCTAGATGCCCACAGCAGTCCAGAACATTTACCAGCGGCCAATTCAATGTTACCTTTGAACAAAACATTTTTCGTCTTTCTCTTTGGGCTCGCCGTAAACCATTCTACAAGACCATGCTTCGTTTCTCCCGGCTAGATGCCCACAGCAGTCCAGAACATTTACCAGCGGCCAATTCAATGTTACCTTTGAACAAAACATTTTTCGTCTTTCTCTTTGGGCTCGCCGTAAACCATTCTACAAGACCATGCTTCGTTTCTCCCGGCTAGATGCCCACAGCAGTCCAGAACATTTACCAGCGGCCAATTCAATGTTACCTTTGAACAAAACATTTTTCGTCTTTCTCTTTGGGCTCGCCGTAAACCATTCTACAAGACCATGCTTCGTTTCTCCCGGCTAGATGCCCACAGCAGTCCAGAACATTTACCAGCGGCCAATTCAATGTTTCACCAAAAAAAAACTCTTAGACGACCGGTCATTCTTTATAGCTTTGAACCTGTACATTAAAAATATGCATAATCACTTACAACTTAAAATATCCACAGTGAGTACTCCTTTCTATCTGTGCGCACCTTCTTTTTCCGGAACTGTATAAAACTTTCTTTTCCCGCCTTTGGCCATTTTGTATTTCTATTTTGGCGCGGAACATATTCATTGATCCCGACCTTGGGATGAG
The DNA here is from genome assembly GCA_903632075.3 of Acanthosepion pharaonis. Lineage (NCBI taxonomy): Eukaryota > Metazoa > Mollusca > Cephalopoda > Sepiida > Sepiidae > Acanthosepion > Acanthosepion pharaonis. The sequence goes on along the minus strand of CAHIKZ030003249.1, from coordinate 67,451 downwards.
TTTCTTGTTACTGTTTGATTAAAGTTTACTCATGTTTTATAAACAGATGTCTTCGTCATTTTTATTCCGGCTATCTTAATATATTTTATTTTATGCACTTGTTGATTGACCCCTTTCCTCTCACTGTTCATTCACGCACATATTTATTTTTATCTTTTTACTTTGCTTGTAGACTCGGTAGTTTAGTGTGGTGTCTGGCACAAGGCCACTTAGTAATAAACCAGCACTGCACCCTACCGGGCCTGCAACAAGGGAAACCAGGCAGGATTCTCAAAAGCATCCAATGATAAAAAGGACAAACTGGACGTAACAAAAGCACTCGATGATAGAGAGAAAGAACTGGTAAGAATTTACTAATGCTTCTGATCGTACTGTCGAAAAATCGAATAAAAGTTACAAAATCTATTGTGGTAAATGAGTGTTAAGCTTACAAGAAGGATAATCTGTCCTTTGACAGGTTTTGGGATTTTTTTTTTAATCATGCTAGGTTTCGAACCACCCACCTTGCCAGAAAAGCCTGAAACTGTGCAGTCATTGCTGTCAATAACTGTTGTTGTGACTTCTGAAACTGTTCTTGCTGTTGGCGTAAAATCTCCGTAAACTTCTCTAGTGAAATTGCCATGTTGATTTTGAATTTCGAATTCTCGTCGCCAAAAATTTGTTATATCCCAGGTTGTTGGGATGAACAAAAACAAATAAAAATAAAAGACAAGTGTATTTTAACACATAATAAAATAACTTTTATTCATTTACTGCCAGAGAACAGCAATGATTTGTTTGGATTTAAACCATGAGTTCCACGTGCGTGTCAAGTTATCACCATTTGAATTCAGAAGTACCGCTGTCCAACTAGCGAACAAGGGACATAACTCCAACGTATTTTGAGTTATCATCCTTTATGGGGGGAAGTAAGTAAGTACCCCCTAACAGATATATAACTGATTTTTAATTTTTCTCCCAGTCATGGCCTTCAGAGTACCTACTCCTAATGTCTCTGTCACTTGCCGTTTTAGTAAAGGCGTAAATATTTGTTCTTACCCTACACTTGGAGACACTAGCTATATTTACGTCCATAATATTAACTTTTTATCCAATATATTTGTTTGGCTTAGTGCAAACAGGTTTGTTACTGGCAATGTTCATTTAGAATCAATGAAATAATAATTTTGTAATGTTAACATATTGCAAGTTTAACTTACAACGTGGGAGCTATTTTTGATTTACCTTTTAAAAACTAAATATCCTCTCAACTAATCCAAAAATTATCAGATTCTATATGAGCTATGGTAAAAAAGATTGCAGAAATTTGTGGTTGGTTCTTTTAATGCAATACATCAGGTATTGCATTCTTTTAGTCAAAAAGAATTGCTGAAAATTACAAATGGCATAAACCCTTACCATATATATTTAAAGAATCTGGAAAGAAACCTTTTTCGTAGCAAGAGCTATGAATATAACATAATTTGAAAATGAAGTATTTAAATGTGCATTTTTATTATTACTACTACATGTGTTTTACTAGTTTCTCATAATTTCTTTCAGGCTTCTTACGAAAAGATCAAAGAAGTAGTAAAATCAGCATCTGAAAATGCCCTGAAGTGTATTTTGGGTTATACTGAAGATGATGTTGTTTCATCTGACTTTATTGGAGACACTCACAGTAGCATCTTTGATGCTAAGGCTGGCATTAGCCTTACTGACAACTTTGTAAAGCTTGTCTCATGGTAAGTCCATACACACTTATTGAATTTTCACTTTTCTTGTTTGCTTATAAAGAATAGAATACAATCCAACGTTTGTTTGAAGTTAAGTTATTAACCCTGCCCCTCCTTTTTTTTCTTTTCTCCTCAGGTATGACAATGAAATGGGCTATTCCAACCGTGTGCTTGACTTGATTTGCTACATGAACAAAATTGATTAAATTCTTAGTCTTCTATCATTGCTGTGTTACACTCCATCGCAGATCTCTTTCTGATTCATTCTGCATGCTGGCCGGATGTGAACGCCACGAAGGCAGAAAACGAAATAACAAAAATCGTTGTCTGCGCATTAGGCTCCACGCATCACATCAGGTCTACGAAGCGAGGTTCGGCAGTGGACAATCGCGAACGTTCCCGCCGGAGAGAGAAATGTCCTGGGAACTACCAGACCCGCTTAAAAGCAGGTCTCTGAGAATAAAATCAGTCAGTTGCGGCCTGGCACGGCCACCGGCTCTCACGCAGGGCGCTGCTGCTACCGCCATCGCCATCACTCAACATGACCGCACCTCTCAACGACCGTTACCACTCCTAGGCTTGACCAAACATCTTGACTATCCAGCTTTGACTCGAAACATCTCAACTTCGACTCCATCCAGCTACAAACCATCATCATCGACGACGCTGTCACCTCGGCAAATACCGACTTGATAACAGAACAACGTCGACACGACCAACAAGGAAACGACTCAGACTCCGCAATCAGGCGACTCCGACTCCGTAAAACAAGCGACTCCGATTCCGTAAACAAGCGACTCCGACTCCGCAAACAGTGACTCCGACTCCGCAATCAGGCGACTCCGACTCCGTAAACAAGTGACTCCTGTTCCGTAAACAAGCGACTCCGACTCCGACTCCGCAATCAGGCGACTCCGACTCCGGAAAACAAGCGACTCCGACTCCGGAAAACAAGCGACTCCGACTCCGCAAACAGTGACTCCGACTCCGTAAACAAGCGACTCCGATTCCGTAAACAAGCGACTCCGACTCCGCAAAACAATCGACTCCGACTCTGCAATCAGGCGACTCCGACTCCGCAAAACAAGCGACTCCGACTCTGCAAAAGTGACTCCGCAAAAGTGACTCCGACTCCGTAAACAAGCGACTCCTGATTCCGTAAACAAGCGACTCCGACTCCGCAATCAGGCGACCCCGACTCCGACTCCGCAAAACAAGCGACTCCGATTCCGCAAACAAGCGACCCCGAAAAACAAACACGAAATTAAACAACCAACACATGCGAGGCCGTTCCATAGAACAGGTCTACCAACAACGCCAATCTCACGTCACCCCGTTCCCTATAACAGGCCTACCAACCAACGAAAACGGCATACCACCGTAACCTCGACCAACCAACACGTACTGACCATACCTTGTGACCTTACACCAAACCCATACAAGAATTAGGTCAACTCCCGGCGCTACCCTTACACCCGACCGCCATCCTGACGACCGGCCACTAAAACGGACATTCCACCCATCCTTCAACATTTCTGTACGACATGCCAACAATAAACGTTATTCAAATCTAATCCTCGTTATTCCTTTCTCTTGCTACCAAACACATAAGCTGTCATAGCTTACCAACAGCCCAGGTGATGATGCTTCTATTACTACCAGGATAATTTCAAAATAATATTAATGATGATTACCACTATTAATACAATATTCTTGTTGATGTTGTCGTTAGTTTATTTGAATAAATTTTCATTCTGAACCTTTTCATTGCTGTGTCATTTACTCTTTAGATGCAAACAATTTCACTTCTTGAAATTGTTTTGTTTTTTCATCCCCACCCCGCTTCCATCTCTAGATTTGCAATGATAAAATTTATTTGGTTTGAACCATGGTGTTCCTTATTAAAGGCCAAGTCATAGTGTAACTTTATTTTATTGCTTACAATTAAAGCAAATACTTTATAACTTATTTGGTTATAAATATACTTTATATGTTTATAGAAGTATCGAAAAAAATTGACTCTTACAAAAAAAGCATGGTTTAGCACAGGATTAGGGCTAACATTTTGTACACTTTATTTAGAATATCTAAGAATTTATGACATTAACTTCACATAAAACATCTTCTTAATAAATAAATTTTCATTAATTTTGTAGTATAAAATATCACTTTTACTTCTATTTTTTATGTTTTAATGGTAAAATTCAATATACTTTTGTTTTTAAAATACCTTTTCGAACGAAAAACAAATTACTCATGAAAAATTAAATTTTATCATCAATATATTTGTTGTTATAAAGTGTGTAGCTATATCTACATAGAAATAGAAATCTTCGTTAAGAAATGGAAAAAGGGGAAAGATTTTAAGGCTTTTTAAGAAAAAAAATCGAAAACTTTTGAAGTGTATTTTTATTTTTTATTTCATTTATTTTTTGGCAATTTTAATTTAATTTCTTTTCTTTTTTAGATTAAACTTTCTAATAGCGACTGCATTTGATAGAAGCAAGAAAAACTTATTTTTTATTTTATTTTTTAATTTTTTGTACATTTTTCTTTTTTTTTTTTTTTTACACATTCATAAAATTCAGTGATTTTTTTTTCTCATATACGAATATCCTTTCGCAAATGGTGTGAATAAAATGGTCAAAATTATTGTTGCGTAATACAAGCTATGGATTCACATGAATCATCACCAGTGGATGTGAGTGAAAAAAAAAATGTTACTGTTCAATAATAGTACAATATAACTGTTATTGTTATAGAAGTAAATATTAATATTGTTGGTTGAGTTGGTTTAAAGAATGATATCGGAATATTGATCTGTCATTGCTGAAGAGTGAAGATTTTAAATTTTCTTTGATTTCAACGGAAAGATGTTCGATTTCGTTGGGAAAAGGAATACACTAACAGCCGAAAAAACACAGGGATTAAAAAAGTTAGTGATCATTGGACTGTTCAAAAACCCGTGTTTCTTCGGTTTTAAATGTGTTCCCGCTCTTTTTGGGGTTGGATTTTCTGATCTGAATAAGTTCGCGTTTTTTTTTCGGCTTAAACTCAGTGTTTTTTTTTAGTGTTTTTTTTTTTTTTTTAGTGTTTTCGTCACTATTATTGTCTGTGTGTAGATGTGTGTTGGGTGGGGTGATATACCGTGCACTGTGTGGTGGCTAACTGATCATTGATTGGCAGACAACAAACCAATCAAAAGAGAGAAGCGAGACTTTTGGAAGAGGGAAAAATTGGAAGGAAGCAGACGGACGATTTCCAAAAACGTGTTTTTCGGTTTCTGCTCAAATTCTGTCGCTGCCAATAAGTTCGGAAGCAATTAATGGCTTTTTGTCTTGTCGCTGATGAAAATCGAAAAAAAAACACGCCTTTTTAATTAGCCTGTTACAGCCGAAAGGAAATGTCCGAAAAAGTGAAGAGAAAAAAAGGTTGGCATGTTTTTTTCACAAGAAAGAAGCAAGAAAAAAATGAAGTAAGAGGGGGGTTTTTTTTGTTTTTTACATTTTCTCTCCTTGAAGACAAATCTGGTCACTTTTTAAAATAACTTCCCTCGATGAAAAGTGGAGTATTTTCTTTTCTAAGTTTTTTTTAAGTGTTATTTTTGTTGGATAAAGCATTTTTTTAATATAAATTATTACCCACTTTGTATATAAGTCCTCATAGACTTACATTTAAAAAAAAGTTCTCCTTTCTTTTAGAATGTACAAATGAAGAATGTAATGACAAGATTTGTTGATATATGTGGTCACAAATGTTGAATGGCATTGAATGCAGTTTTTACTTTTGAGAAAATACTTGAAAGAAATTATATTACATTTCGAAAAATGATTTTTTTTGTTTTATCTACTAATGCATGACTTTTCAAATGAAATGTTGAGATCAGAATATGAGGCTAAGTAAAAAATAAATTAAATATGTTGTAAGAGAGGTAAATCATTTGAAACTTAGCAAGACTCATTTTGTGCTTCTTTTATTGAATATACCAATTCGTTGTCTCTCTTATTTTATTCAAGCAAACTTCATAAACACATTGTATGAATCCATTCGTCATCATTTTCCGTCTTTTAACTTTCATGCCTTCTTGGCCATATTTGTTTGTTTTTTCTATCAACAACATATGTCTGAATGATTTCAATTAAGTATGCTTTCTGCGAGATATCTATAAAAAAAATGAGGTACTTCCAAAAATTCAATAATGGGATGCATGATGAAGAAAATGGTCCAAAAACAAAAATCTTTGTGTTATTATTTAAGAAGAGGTACAGTATCATCAAAGGATTTTTTATGTATTTTTTTTTTCTTATTTTTATTCTTTTTAAAATCTTAGAAATTTTGGTTAAAAATCTTGCGTCAACATGGAACCGTAAAAAAAAAATACACATTTTACATCTGTTATCCCCTACTTAATTTAATTTCGAGAAATACTTTTTTTCCCTATCGCTTATAAGGACAAGTTTTCGCCGCGGAGAACTTAAATCATCAATTTTGTTTTGTTCTTGTAAAACAGACCCCCGCTCTCAGTTACAGAAAACCTGTTGTGAATCGTAATATACAAAAAAATAAATAAATAAATAAAATAAAATATATCATTTAATTAGAAAAGATTTGAATTGACTTTAAAAGTATATGAACACTAGACTTAAAAAAAATTCATGAATCTTTACAAGAATTGTTTTAATAAATTATAAAATATAAACTTTTAAGAATTTGTATTTGTAACGGTGAGGAAAACTATAGAAAACTGGACGATACCCAGTATTTTAAAATAAATTTTGAATTTTTTTTATGTCGCAATTTTTTTTTAATACGGATGTCCATACACAATATTACCATAAATTATGAAAAGTATATAATAAAATTTAATAAATAAATAAGAGATGGTTTTGGAAATGGGTGAATGGAAGCTATTGTTTGTTTTTAATTTTGTAATTTCCTCTTACCAAATATATTCCATGCTTAATTCTTGCTTTTCATACATTAACTCTGTCTGCTTGCGTTGTGGTAGCTGTAGGAGAGTAATCAAAGTTTAGATATTTGGTGTCCTAACGATTGGTTAATTATTTAGCGAACTCGTTTAGTTTACCTTTATTAATAAACTAAAAGTAGCTTCAATCTTCACTGGGTAGCCTCGTAAGTTTTAGGAATTATCTCCCTTAGAACTGTTGGAAAAAATTTATTTGCTACCAAGAGTTATTTCCCTTAGAACGCAATTTTTTGTTGCAAATTTCCTTTTTCTTTCTTGCTGTATAAGTTCAAATGCTTCAAACGGAAAATGATGAACAAACCATTTCACTTGTGCATTTAGTAGGATCATCATAGCGCTTTCCATAATTATAGTCATGTGCCAGACTAAGCCATGATTAGTGAAAGGATGATTGGAGATTTTGCTAAAAACCTTATTTTCTTTTTTGCTTGTTTTTTTTTTCTTTACTATTGTTCACCAAATGCAAGGCCAGTACAAGATTATTATAATTCCTCATGCACACACATCCCCTCCACACAAAAATGTATATATGGTAAGTTAGAACTTCACTCGTACATATAAATAATAAATATCCACAGACATCTAACTATATTGTTTAAAATTTGCTATATTTATCAGGAAAACGCGCTCAGTATTGGGCATAGATTGTTTGTAGATATAGACATTATTGAGATAGAAATCCACACTGTATGGTGATTGTGATTCACGCGTAAAACTATATTCAGACATATGATCTAAAAATCATTTGAGATATGAAACTGATAGTCACCATGCACTGCAGATTCCTATGTCAACAATATTTATCTGTTTAGGTTCGTATTCATTTCAATACAAAGATTTAAGGAAAAGAAATTCTTTTGTAAAAAATAAATTAAATAGAATGACATTTCCAATGCAAATAGATACAGGGAGTGTAGTCACTCTGATTCCAAGAAATTTCTGGGAACAAATGGGTAAACTGAAACTGAGAATAAATCATTTGAAATTGAGACAATTTGATGGATCTTTTATAAAAACCTTGGGATATTCCTGTGACCAATTTGAAATTATTCCCATTACTGTAGTGGAATGTAAAAGAATTTATGGCTTACTAGGTATCTTCTGCTTTTTTTTATGTACTATGTCCCTTCAGGATGTAAGTGATCATGGTCCTCCATTCCATAATGTCTCTTGTAGCTCTTTTTGTTGTTTCTCCAAAACCCTGTTTCATCATCCATTTACTCAAGCCCATCAAGTATGTTATGTACTGCTTTCTTCTGTCCCTCATTCCTCATTACATACACCTGAAATTTCAACTGCCTCTTCCTGACATTAAGTATAAGTTTCTTCTTCATTTCCATTCTCTCTGAAACTGCATCATTGCTCACATGTTCAGTCCATGGTATCCTCAGCATCTTTCTGTAGAACCATATTTCTGTTCCTTCAAGTCTCTTCTTCATCTTTGAGGAGATTGTCCAGCATTCACTGCCATATAGGAGGACTGATATTACATAACAGTTCAATACTCTTTACTTTGTTTCTAACAAAATTTTTCTGTTTCTTAATACTATGCTTAGCTTTTGGAATGCATTTTTGGTCATCCCAATACATCTTCAGATCTCAGTGTTGCACTTTACATCTTCTGTTAGAATATTTTCCAGATATTTAAATTTCTGTACCTGCTTGATTTTAATGTCCCCAACCTGTAATTTTCATTTTGGGCTCACCTTTTTGCTGATAACCATGTCTATCTGTCTTCTTGTAATTTATGCTTAGTCCTTTCTTCTCACTTTCCTTTGCTACCTTCTGTAGGCGGTTTTGTAGTTTCTTTTCCATATCTGCTATCAGCACTGTGTCATCTGTATATCTCATATTGTTAAGATTGTGGTGGCCATGAATGATCCTGGTAGGACTTCTAATTCTCTCAAAATTGCCTCGCTGTATAAATTGAATAAATCTAGTGAGAAGACATATCTTTGTCCTACACCCCTTTCTATTTTGATATATCTGCTGAACTCATTTTCTGTCCATATGCAGGCGGTTTGCTGTCGGTATAGATACTTGATTATTCTAATGTGTTTCTCGAATATGTCCAAGTTGCTGAACAGTTCTAACAGATCTTTGTGGCATACAAATGCCTTTTTATAGTCTATAAATCACAGGTACACATAATTCTGCATTTGTATTGCTCTTACTGAAAACACCTGAGCATAAATATTGCATTCCTTGTTTGAGTGTCTTTGATGAAACTACTGTTCTTATCCTATCTCTTATCTCTTGTCTGATTCTGCTGCACGCTCTATTCATCAGAATTCAGATCATGAATTTTGTTATATGACTCATTAGGCTGATTGTCCAGTTCAGTTCACATTCATTTGTGCCTGGTTTATTAGGCAGTGCTATGATGTTTTAAAGGCAGCTACATCAAAATTAATCAGTAACATAAAATCAGAAAAAGTAAAAACAGGAGTGTTAAAAAGGTATAAAGCAAGTATACAATTAAATGAAAATAATACCCCTGCTTATTTTGAATTTTGTAAATTGCCTATTCATCTTCTAACTTTGGTAGTTGCTAAGTTAAAGAAAAAGGGAGAGGAGGGAATTCTGAAGCATGTTCCTCCAGGTGGCAGTAAATGGGCTTCTCACTCTTTTCCTATTCCCAATATTGAAACCACTATCTACAAATTATCAGGCATGAAATATTTTGCAAAAATTTATTTGAAATCAGCCTACAATCAAATACAGATTGACAATAAATTCAAGGAAATTACCTGAATAAACACCCCTATAGGATTATTAAGATGGCTGAAAATGCCTTTTGGAGTGAAAACAGCAAGTACCATTTTTCAGAAAGCAATGAAAAATGTGCTAACTGATGAAATCAATAATATGATTATGTATCAAGATGATATTCACCTTGGTGCTACCACTAAAGACAAATTAAGACAAAAAACAGAAGATGTGTTAAACAAGTTAAAAAATGTGGGGATGACAATAAATAAAGACAAATGTGAATTTAATCATGATACAATATCATATTTAAGGTACCAAATTTCAAAAGATGGTATTGAACCAGATCCAAAATTAATTAAGAAAATTTTAGAGGTATCTATACTTACTAATAAAAAAGAACTAGAATCCTTTTTAAGATAGGTATCTATACTAAAAAATAAACCAAACAAAATGCAGCAACTTAATAAAACCATTTGCTGAACTGCAGAAAAAGAATAGTGAGTTCAAATGAACACAAAGGCAAAGCTTAGCATTTGAGGATTTAAAAGAGATACTCGCAGAAAATATCTTTCATCCCAGAAAGGAGGTTATGTTAACTATGGATGCAAATGAGCAAGTTGTGTCAGCAATTTTATATCAAGAAGGTCAGCCAATAATGTATCTTTCGAAAAGATTTATGGCAGTAGAAATAAATTATTCAAATATTGAAAAAAAGAGGCATTGGCTATTGTCTGGAGCATAGGCAGAACTCAACAATTATTATTATGCTAAGGGGTTCCTATTATAGTCGAACCATAAACCTCTAGAGTTTATTTTTAACCCTAGAAAGGAGCTACCAAAAGTTACTTCTTCCAGGATTCTAAAATGGGCTATAAAATTAATGGCTTATGATTATGACATTGAGTACATAAAAGGAAATGCAATACTACATGTCAATGTGCTGTCAAGGTTACAATTTAATAAGGATCAAAAAGAAAAAATGGAAATCCTAGATGAAGAAATATTATATTGGAATGAAAAGGACATTATCTCTACAAAGATTGATATTGGAAATTTTACATGATTCAATATTAAGCAAGATTACTGAGAGAATAAGAAGAAACAAGTGGAATAATTGTTTCAAAGCTGAAAGACATTATAAAGAGATAAGGTATAAATTAATGATGGAAAACAGTGTTATATGCAATGGAGATGTGATAGTACCACCAGAATCAGTAAGAAGAGATATTTTAAAAAGTATATATGATGAAGTTCATTGTGGGATAACAGTTATGCAGAGGAGATTAAAATTGGAGGCATGGTGGCTAGGGTATTAACACAAATGTCAAAAATGTGCAGAAATAAAGTATTTTCAGTAAAGGAGACAACAGTCATGGCTTAAAGAAACAGAACCATGGTCACATGTTTATATGGACCATGCACATATTAATGGCATGGGACTATTTTGAATTTTACTATACTCTTTTTTAGGATGGCCTGAAGTCATTAATTAAAGATAGAAAAACCATTACAATAAAAAAAATACTAAGAGTGGAATTTTCTAGCAATGGGATCCCTAAAACATTTTATCTAACAATGCACTAGAATTTTGTGAAGAAGATCTATGGGATTGGTTGAGGCAGATTCCCTTACAAAACACTACTTTATCACCCACAATCTAATGTGAGTGTGGAAAGAATGATGCAGACAATAAAAATGAGATTAAAAGCATTTTCCCCAAGTAGAGATACTATAGATAGCTACTTACCAAGGTTACTGCTTAGTTATAGGACAATTCCATATGCAGACAGATTGCAAAGCCTATCTGTGTTAATGGGTAGACAAATAAGATCTCCATTAAAAATGTCTTATTCAACAAATGAAAGGATGTGGTATAAGAAAGACAAAGTAGAATTCCTGAGAGAGTTACTTTCATCAGGCAAAGAGGACATAACACGGCCATCATATCAAAGAAAGGAAAAAGACTAATGGCCTATTCTGACCAATTAAGACCCAGAATTGAAGAGAAAGATGTGATGGAAGAAGACCTTGATAGAGTAAAAAGGATGAGTTCTTCAGATCAGGATAATGCAATAGAAGATAAGCCTGTGGTTGATAGTTGGATGAACTCAGACACAGAAGAAGATGAAATGAGACAAGATCTCCATTGAAAAGAATAGGACATAAACCTCAAGGGAGAGAGGAGGATGGGTTGTAGAAGAAGTTCGAGAACAATTAAACCTCTTCAGTTCAGTGAGCTGTAGTGGATTGGTAGAAAGTATTTTATCTATTTGCACATGTTAAGTTGAAGAGATAAAGTATATAGTAAACTAAAAGACAAGCAAGAAGTTGACTATTGATCACGTGTCATAGAACAATGTAATACAACAACAATGCTTCACTTAAGAAAAATTCAAAATAATATTACTATAACTGTAAATAACACAACTAAAATGAAAATTGTTGTAATCTAGTTACTGAATAGAATAATCAAATGAAGATTGGTAATGAATGATAATACTTAGGACAAGAACAACACAAAGAAGATTCACCAGCAGCGAGTAGAAGTAGTCAACTGCTAAAAGTGAGTCAAGTGAATTTCACAATGAACCTCCAACTCTAGACCATGTACAGTATTCACTACTGTATTTATGGGAATGGGGGCATACCTATTATCATCCATAGGCATGCTGCAACAAATATGAAAAAAATACTAATCAAAAATTAATAATGGTTGACAATGTTTCATCATTTAAGAAAAATTCAAGATAACATTGCTACAAGTGTAAATAAAGCAATTAAAATGAAGATGAAAGAAATATTAGTCAAAAATTAATCATGATTGACAATGCTTCATCCAATAAAAATTCAAGTTAATATAATTGTAAATAACATGGTTAAAATGAAGACAAAAGAAATTCTAGTAAAAAATTAATGATTGACAATGCTTCGCCTAATAAGAATTGATAATATTACTACAAGTGTAAATAAACAAATACAATGAAGATGAAAGAAATACTAGTCAAAAATGAATAATGGCTGACAAAGATTCATCTAATAAAATACTAGTCAAAAATGAATAATGGCTGACAAAGCGTAATCTAATAGTCAAAAATGAATAATGGCTGACAAAGCTTCATCTAATAAAATATTAGTCAAAAATGAATAATAGCTGACAAAGATTCATCTAATAAAATACTAGTAAAAAATAATGACTGTCAAAGCTTCATCGAATAAAAATCCAAGATAATATTACTACAAGTGAAAATAAGGAAATTAAAAAGAAAATGAAAGAAATAATAGTAAAAAATGAATAATCGTTGACAATGCTTCATCTAACAAAAATTCCAGATAACATGATTACAAGTGTAAATAAGGCAATTAAAATGAAGATGAAAGGAATAATAATCAGAACTAAATATTGGTCCATGTAATAACATTTTCAAATATGTTAAGTGACATCAGATTGAATAATTAAGTGGTTAAATTAAAATATATTTAATGGTCATGACATATTGTACATGTTTGGTATTCCACCAAGAGGAATTAATTTCTATTTCCCCATCTATTTTCTCATGAACAGTATACATAATGGCTTTTGTGAAATCCAATGAATTTTCATGAATACATGGTGGGATATGATGAAGCCCATAAACTAGTAATGAGTGGAGTTATATTCATTTTCACTTTTGTTTTTACATACTGACTGAAAAGCTAATACAGGCTGTTATTAAATACAATGTCCAGTTACTTCCTATTCATAGAATATATAAATTGTATTTGCAAATAAATAATAGGATTTCCTCCAGTGGTTCCCAAACTTTTTCTCTGGGCTGCATTTTCAGAATGAAAATTTGCTTGTGCCTCACCAAAGCAAAGTCCCAGTGAAAAGGTGCCCGATGGCAAAGAAGGTTCAGAGTGAGGGTTAAAGGTAGATAACTGCAGGTTTAAAGTCAGAACACTATTATTGATAACTCTCTCCTACATTTTGCAGAGCCTAGTTACTATATTCTTAATACTTGATATAATGCAAAAATATTACAATAATAAAATCAGTCAATAATTAGTTATAACTATTTATACTGGGACTCATGCATACAGCTACAAGTAATCCATAATAATCTTTTAAATTTTGAAATCATATTTATTTTTGTCATACTGTTTCTAAATCTTTGATTGTCTTTCAATAATTCTGCCTCACCTGCTATTCTCTTCTGCCATACCTATGAGGCGTGTCACACTGTTTTAGAACCACTGATCTACTTTGTATTTAGATAAATAACAACTACATTTAACTAACCAGCAGTAGTCTAGTGTTAACTGATTTTTAATCATACATGATTACAATTTAGAATAATTGTTTTTTGTGTGGAAATTTCTTGTGGGAATGAAAAGAAATAAATTGATTAATAAATAAGAAAACAACACCAGTGAAATACTAATATGTTTATTTTCTAAAAAAATTAATTTCTGTATAAAAATATGCAATAGTTTCAATAATTTTTTTAACAAAATAAAAGAATTATAGGTATAATTATTTTATGCAACAGTTAATGCTCTTTTTATTGATATGATTTTCTTTTCAGCATCTGTAATAAACACAAACAAAAATCCATTTTTATATGGTGAATGTAAATGTAAGCCCTCAACGGAATTACTATTAAATAGCAAACTGGATTGAAAATAACTTTAAAGTTAGAATATTTTAACACCATTGCCCTAATAAAAAAATCTTGCTATGATGTGTCCTTTTTGCTGTGTTGTGGTAACAAACATATCCACAAATAGAAATCAATATATCACCCTTAGATTTTAAGAAGCTCAATCCTTAGCCTTTTTCTCAATAGAACATGTGTAGTATGTATTGTACTCAACTGAGATGATGCCAAAATAGACTTTGCATTCAGTGTCATACCAGATCATCAAGAGCACAAGATTGATCTGAGATATCCTTCTAGCCACATATCCTTCTGAGTGCAAACCCACAAGATTCAACTAGGTTGCAAATATAAGAAAGTACCATATTATAGGCAGATATATAAACACCACCCCAGAGAAGTAAACGATAGTCTCTCAAATATTCCAGACAAGAATGCAAGGTTCACATTCAGATAAGTGTGGAGCTACACACATGCACTGGTAACAGTAATTAACAAAGTCAAGAGTGAAATTAAATGTCATGTTAGATATGAGGATCCATGCTTTGTGTTTTCATTATACAGTGTAACGGTAATATTGCATCTGTAATACAATTGTAATTTTCGCATATGCCAAAGAAAAATTAATTAACAATTGTTTAAATGCACAATAAAAAGTGACTCTTACTTTGAGAAATTGAAACAGAAAGAAATTGTTTATTTCTAACAATAATTCATATGAAAAGTAAAATAGGTGCAGGGGTTCCTTAAAATATTCTTTTGAGCACCTAAAGTAATTAAGATAGGTACAAAAAAACATTCATAAGAAAGTGGATATTTACAGTAGCAAGTGAAGTTACAAAAGCCCTTGATACATAGTGTATTGTGTCAGCAAATATCACAAAGTGCTGTCAAATTTCTTGAGCCATTCAGGGGTTGATCGGTTAACACTAAAACAGAAGCATCTGTTTGTTGAATGGAAGGAATTGCTGAATGATAATCATTTGTAGAAAACTCAGAAGTGGGTACTGCTTTGTAGAATTGAAATTGAATAGAGTAAGTTGTCTTGTATCATCAAAGAAACCTTGATCTGCTTGTGAGTTTGTTTTAGATAAACAAGTTTCATATTATCTATTTTTTTTATTTGCAGTCTATAAAGTATCTTAGAATTCAGCATTCTATTTTCTCAACTCTCTGCTAAAGTTTATTGCTCTGCCAACCTCATTCTCTTTGACTACTCATGCATAAACTGAATGATGATGAATAGTGATTAAACTAGCTGAAGTCTTTCCTCATTAGTGCTCTTGATTGCTCACTAAATTACTTTTCAATATTCTCTCATTCCAGTTTCATCTTTCTAAGTAGTTGCAAATAATTATGA
Source organism: Acanthosepion pharaonis (assembly GCA_903632075.3). Lineage (NCBI taxonomy): Eukaryota > Metazoa > Mollusca > Cephalopoda > Sepiida > Sepiidae > Acanthosepion > Acanthosepion pharaonis. The sequence goes on along the minus strand of CAHIKZ030003249.1, from coordinate 52,040 downwards.
GAAGGAGTCCCTCTTCTCAGGCCCCTTTTTTTCCAGTACATTCTTTTTTTTATAACCCCATATGCAGCATAGTCACCTCAATCAGACTTGGAAATAAAGCTTATTTAAAAAATCCCATCTAGACCCCTTTTAGGTTGGAAATGTTTTCGCTCTCGGTAGTGGGGCAGAGCATCATTTTTTTTTTCACAGTAATTTTCTATAATGCAGTTCTGTTAAATGATCAACAACAAACTCAGTACTGGACAATGTTCCAATTGACAAAAGGAACAGTTAAAGTGAAGACAATCCAACAAATTTAGTTGATATTAACAGCAATTCATCTGAAATTCTTTAAAAAGTGCCTGAGGAACCACAAAAAATTATAAACAATAGAGAAATTTTACAATTCAGATGATTATGCATGGAATAACTCTTTATAGAATTAAATTAAAATAATATACAAAGAACATTGATGGAGAATAAGAAAATTAAAGGAATCTGCACACATGCTGTGCTCAGATCAAGCATAGGCATTAATAGTTTGTGGGTACCATTAACCAAGTGATAACATGCAATGAATTTGCAGTTCCTGATGCATAAGTCAAAAGCTGGAGGATGTCATGAAGTTCAACAAGTTCATTCAAAGGTTAAGGATTCTACTCATAGATCTGGAGACAATTTAAAAAATAAACAGATGCAATGAGATGGGAACCACATGCCTCCTCCTCAAAGCAAGATTTAACATTTCAGAATACCTGAGGAAGAACATATGATACATATCCAAAATATTGGGATAAAACATTGGGTAGAAACCTTTGAATATGACAAACAAGTAGGTTTGATTAATTTTTTATTGAGATTTTCTAGTATTCTTAAATTTTTCCTTTTGGTGAAAATTGTCCCAAATGCTTTCAGACACATCTTTAGCTATTTTCAAGGGGTTTGTTGTTAATTCCTTTTTATGGTTGTCTTTTGAGATGTAGTTGTGTGATGCCTATAGTAGTAATGTTTATTCCAATCCCAGTGAAAGGAATGTGACTGTAATAAATACTATATAGACATCACACAACTATGAATTAAAAGAGAATAAGGAAAAGAAATTAACAACAATTAACAACACGCCTCTTGAAAATGACTAAAGAAGTGGCTGAAAGTGCTTGGAACAATAAAATACATCTTATACTTCATTGCAATTAGATCTCTTTTTGATTCATTCTGCATGCCAACCAGATGTGAATGCCATGAAGGCAGAAAACAAAATAAAAAACTTGTTTTCTGCACATAGGCTCTGAGCATCATGCCTGGTCCACAAGGCAGGTACCCGCAATGGAAACTAAACCGGCCAATCATGGACGTTCCCACTGGGGGTTGTGGGTGATGTCCTTGGGGACTGCCAGATTGGCTTAAAAGCAGGCTGCCCATAATGACCAACAACAGCTGCCAGTCATCAGGCCACCTTTCAACATGCAGGGCACTACCACCATCACTGCCATGACTCCTCTCAACACAACCATTACCACTCCCAAGCCTGACTAATCACCTGACTCTTCACACACGGAAACCAATAGAGACTATCTTTAACACCACCAGGCTCTTGAAACACCAATCTGATTTGTAACAACACATACTACTAGACTATTCAGCTTCAACACTGACAGGCTCCTTGTTGTAACCTAGGGAAGGTTACTGAATAGAATAGTCACATGAGGTTGGTAATGAATTATAATAATTAGGACAAGAACAACACATATAAGATTTGCTAGTGGTGTGTAGAAGAAGTAATCAACTGCTAGAAGTGAGTGAAGTGAATTCCCCAATGAATTTCCAACCGAAGACCAACACATACAGTATTCACTACTGTATTTATGGGAATGAGGGCATACCTATTATCATCTGTAGGTATGCTACAACATTCCTGATGCCAAACTCCTGAGATTTATAACATCTCAATGTCGTCACCACCCAGCTACAAGCCTTCCTTGTCACCAATGTCATCACCTCAGCAATCCGACTCACTATAAGCATTCCCACACAGTGAGACATTCCACCACAGGCCTACAAGCTACACCCAATTTCTCATTGCCACTACCATCACTTAGTCATACCTGACTTACTACAGGCATTCCTTTGCAGTCATCACCATAACCCATTTCATAGAAATTGATTAACACATGTATCAGGCTCAATTGATGATGATATCCTGTGACTGGTATATCCTCACAGCGAAACATTCCATCACAACCCTACCAGCTACATTAATCTCTTGTCCACTCAGTAATCAATACACCCTACCACAAATAAACCCACCACTATCACCTTGATCAACCAACATGTGTGTCAGACCCAACCAAAGACTATACCCTGTAACCTCAGTAAAACGAATCCAAGAAATCGGTTAACTCTCGATGCTACCCTTACACTTAATTGCCATCCTGATGATCAGCAACCAAAATGTACATTTTATCATTTTTCCAACAACACTGTAAGATATCTTGTATATTAAACTAATCCTCATTGTTTCAAAAATATTACAACATACAACACATTGATATTGAAAACTTTAAAAATATAGCATTTGTTAAAACTATTATATTTTTTTATATATATATATATATATATATATATATATATATATTATAAATTAAATTTAAAATATGGTTATTTTCGCTAAAATGTTTCAAAAAAATAGAAGCTAAAACCCCTAATTTTATTTTTGCAAATAAATTAAAAGCATTAGTTCCATTTCATCTTCAAGCGAATTTTGGAGTAACTTTTAAAATTTACCGGGTTTTAAATACACAGCTAAAATCACGTTTCCATGGTTACAGAATATTCTACTCAAATTGAACACGGGGTGTCTAGATTTTCCTTATGACAGTATCATTGTATCAGTTATTAGCTACATTTTGGTAAGGGGTGAGGATGTATTTTACACTGAAACCTGACGTCGGTTGAATGGATGTCGTCTGAATTTTTTTTTTTAAAAAAAAAAAAATTGTTAACGGTAAAAAAATTTCAACGTCATTTTTTAAAATTAAAGATTTTTTTACAATACTTTTTATTTAACTACGATTTGAAATATTTTCCTTTTTAATTTTTATTTTACTATATTCTTTTTAAGAACAGTTAAATGTATTAGAATCCATTATATTATGTAGGATTATTTTAACATTAAGTTTAAGTATGTATATGAGGTTACATTTTTTTTTTTTTTTTTTTTTATTTTATATATGACTATGACAGCAAAAAAAATGGTTACTTAATTTCACTGATTCAGTAAACTTTTTCTTTTATATATAAACCTATTATTATAATATTTCACATGTAAGTACTGAGGACATGGGTCATTCAAAAAGCTTACATGTTATGGTATTTCATATTAATTTTATTTTATTTTATTTTTTTTTTTTACTATAGGTGTTATTTTTGGATTCTTTTTTTAATGCGTGTAGTATTATTTAAAAGAAATTTAGGTTAGAATTCATTCAATTTAACTACAATTTTAATTACAAATTCAAAATTACAACTTTAAAATTTTAAAATATTTTCATTGTTTAGTTTTAATAGACTATATTACTTTTATAACAGAAGGAAAATTACTCATATTAAGTAAGATTATTTTTCCATATCAAAGTATATGTAAATTTTTTTTTTTTTTTTTCAAATTTAAATATTATTTAAGTAATATTAATGGCACTTACTACAAAACTAGCTAAGTCATTTCTCAGATTTAGTAAACTTTATTTATTTATTAATTAATTAATTTATTTATTTAAAATATATGTAACCTAATTAATAAAGTTTCATATGTATGTATAAATAACATGTTAAATTCATTTTATTTTACTACAATTTTAATTTCAATTTTAAAATTATAAAATTAAAAATTTTAAAATATATTTCAAATGATATTGGTTTGTAAGGGACGATGGGCTAATGGTCATTAGAAACTCAATGAACTTCAAAATAGATAAATTAAAAGTTATTATATAAAGAATTTAAAAGCATGGGCTTAAAAATTACAGTTAGTACTAAATTAAAAAAGTAGACTTCCTAGATATAACTTTAGATCTAAATAAAAAATACATACACACCTTATAAAAAACCCAACACCAATCCTTTATATATACATCCTAAATCAAATCACCCCCATCTATAATTAAACATATACCATTATCTATAAGTAAACGAATTAGTACAAATTCAGCTAATAACAAGATTTTTGATGAGCATATCAATGGCTATAATAAGGCTCTAAAAGATAGTGGCTACAAAAACCCAAAACTAGCGTATATAAAAAATGAAAATGGAAAGCATAGAAAAAACAGATGTAGAAAAATTATTTGGTATACTCCCCCATATAACCAAATGGTAAAGAACAGATTAGGACATAAATTCCTCACATTAATAGTCAAGCATTTTCCTTGTGAAAGTAAACTAAGTACTATTTTCAATAAAAACACACTAAAATTAAGTTATAGCTGTACAAAAAACTTAGAAAAAATCATTAAGAACCATAATGCTAATATCTTAAATAAACACTTATACCAAAACCAAAAAA
>CAHIKZ030003249.1:0-42500 GCA_903632075.3 Acanthosepion pharaonis | reverse complement strand
TTTGTCCATTCCATATTCCTGTTAGCATAGAATATAACAATTCTCTTCTCCTTTTCCTTTTCCCAATTCTACCTCATCTTTCCTCTCTCTTATTCTGCATCTTTTCTCTTCTCCTCCTTAACTTTATCTCCTCCACTTTCTTCTCTTTTTTCTTTCTTTCTCTTTCTGTTCCTCCCAAATTACATCTCCTCCTTTTTCTCTCTCTCTCTCTCTCTCTCTCTCTCTCTCTCTCTGAATGATAAGAATGATATACTCATTTCCTAGTGCGCTCATTGTGATTCTTCCTCCAGTATACTTTCAGTTTCATTAATCAGTCTAGACAAGTAATTAAGGAAAGCAAGAAGAAAGGACTAACCAACAAGACAGAATTCAGGGTTGTCAGCAAGAAAAAACCCAAGATGTGAACTATGAATTAGAGATGTCAAAATCAAGCAAGTACAGAAATTTAAATGACTAGGATGTATTTTAATATAGGATGGATAATGTGATAGCAAAAGACAAAAGCACATTTGAGTGGCAAATGATGTATTCCAAAAGATAAAAAAATGTACTGGTTGAGTATCCTTTATCCAAAAATCTGAAAACCTCCAAAATTCAAAAGTTTTTTTTGACTTTTCACAAATGAAAAATTTCAGAAAACTCAGATAACCCTATGTTGGCAACACATTTTTGTTAGAGATTGTCACAGTAACATCTTCCTTTATGGATTACTTAATAGGTGTTTTGTGCTCAGTAAAGATATTATTCAAAATCTCAAAAAGTCATGCATTTATATATTTTTTGTAAGTAGTCATCATGTTTTTTGTACACACACAGAAAGTACAAAACATTATTTTACATAAAATCTTAATTTCACCACTTAAAAATCCAGGTGAGCATTACATGACAAGCTTCATTACCTGTATCTGCATGTACACAAAATTTATTAAATTTTATATAAAACTACTTTCAGGGTATATATTATTTATATAAAACTACCTTCAAGGTATATGTATGAGCCGTGTTATTAAATGTAAAGGGATATCGTATTTTTACCCCAATTTTATAGATACTATATACAAATAAATAGCCTGTATTCCAAAATCTGAAAAAAAATTGAAAACCAAAACACTTCTGGTTACAAGAATTTCAACAAGTATTTTCAACCCATACTAAGAAACAGGAGAAATTTGTTAGAAACAAAAAAAAAAAAAAACACTGAACTGGTATATAATATCCAACTATCCTATACTGCAATGATTGCTTGACAATTACCTCACAGATAGAGGAAGGCAACAAACTGATACAACAGAGAAATTATACAGAAGGATGCTGAGAATACAATGGACAGAGTGCTTAAGCAATGAAAAAGTTTAAAAGAAAATGAAAACAAAAAGGACATTCTTTCTCAGAAAGAGACAGCTGAAATTTCTGAGACACATAATGTGGAAGGAGGGTTTGGAGAATTTGACACTCAAAAGACATATTGATGGCAAAAGGGCCAAGAGAAGGCAGCAAGCTACCTGTCTGATGAGTTCGTGTAAATGGATGATGGAATGAAAAAGGCAAACATTACTAAGAGCTAGAAGGGATAAGAAGCTGTGAAGAGCCACAATCACCAATGTCCATCTTGAAGAGACATGGCACATTGCTTTATCTTTAAAAGAGTCACATCAGACCAAAAATAGAATATTGCTGCCCAACCTCACTTTCTAGTCTTGGTAGAATTTAAAAACATTTACATGGCCTTGAGAGTAATGAATTATTTTCCACTGTACAAAATATTTCCCACAAATGGGATATCATAATTCTATTGCTACTCTATCACAGTTTCCAAAGTAAATATTAGATGGAACTAAAACAGCTTCATTCAGTAACTCTCTACCTTGAGTGGCTCTTGGGCTTTGTATTGGGTGAACATTTAGTAAAAAAAATGTAAGCAATGAAGAAAAAAGATTCAGCTTCTGGTGAGATTTAAACTCACATTCCTTATCTTTGGGGAGTTAGTTTTAATTAAGCCTTACTGATTAGGCCACAAAATTTTGCAGATGCAACTATTTAGCTCTAACCATATAGCCATTCTATATCTTCCTTGACTGCCTGATACTTCATCATCACTGTTTACAAATACAGACATTATTTGAATGTACACAAAGGGAAAAGTAACTGTATTAAGTTGCCATAACCAAATTTAGGTTTTCAAATCCAAAAGTAACATTTACAAAGTCATTCAAATCTCAAATGACAAACTGGCTTTGAATAATGTGATTGGCTGGTCACTGTGTTTTGAATGGCAGGTGTGTGACACCTACTTATGATGACATTAGCAAAAGATCAAAGACACTGCACGAATGTGCACTTGCCTCTGAGTGTCAATTGTTCTTGCCCAATACATCTCCATCGCTTGGCACATTTTGGCAGACATTCATGGCAACCATCATTTATAGGGTAAGTTCAAGTTGGCACAAATTTTCAAAAGAATCCATGAATAAAAGATCTGCTGAAAAGGCTGGCATGGAAACTTCCAAGATATATTTTATATTTCTAATGTACACTCAGATCCAGGTATCCAACCATGTTGAATATCTTGAGAACAAATATAAATTTCTAACATATAAGTGTATATATTTTTTCATATTAATATAGATTAAGCATGCTTTATACATATATAGATTAAGTACTTCGGATGTTGAATCTAAAAAAGAATATTTTTGTTAGATTTTTTTCAAAAGTGAATAGATAGTCCAGTTTGTAAAATAAATTTGTTGTAAATTTTGATATGTCCTTTGAGTGTCAGTACTATGAAAGCCAAAGCAACTATTTTCATACTACATGATTTCTTAAAGTGTAATAAATTCCAGATTGGGAACTGAAATTTTTTTTTATTTTTCTAAATTTTAAGAAATCACATATGAACATATTTGTTTTGTCCCCCAGTTAACTTATATAAAAGTGAATAATTTTTGTTTTCTTTTTAATATTCATTATCTGTAGTAATAAGAGAAAATATTAAAAAAATTATTATTTCTGGCTGCAGTGCCTATTGTACAACACAACCATATATGAAACAGATTAAGTCCGACAATTATTTAATATATTTTTTTGTTTATGCATTATTTTAATAGATGCAATTTATTTAATTAAATGCTCTGTTTTTTAAATAAACAGTATTAATTACATTTACCAGCCTGAATGTTCAAGAAATATATATATATAACACAAAATGTAAAAAGTTTATTTGTGATGTTTCATTTGTTAGGACTTCATCGAACTGAGTGTGTTGATACTACACATAAACTTTTACCATTTTTTTTTCTATTGTCTTACAATTTCCCCAATACTGTTAGTGATATAGAAAAATATATATTATCTCATATTAAATTATATATAGTTTAATATTTGTTATATTTAGGAAGAAGAGCACTTGATATTTCATGTAGATTGTGGACATTTTTTGTATTCATTATCCACTGAAATATGTTCCAGAATGAATAAGAAAAGAAAAGATTATTCCTCTTCTGTAGCATTTAATAAACTTTGAATATTGGCAGGCTTTGTGTTTGTTTTATCAATATTTGGTTTGTGTGTATATATATATATATATATATATATATATATATATATTTTCTTTCTTTCTTATTACTTTAAACATTACATTTAGTGGATACACGTGTTTGAGTAGGCATCATGTTTTTTTTTTTTTAATTTATATCTACTGTCTTGTGCATTTGAGTCTTAATAAAGAAATTGTGTCTTTCATCATGATTTGAACCTCTGCCCCACCACCATCCTGTGTTGGGGAGACCAATGTCACTATTAAACCCACTGTAGGATAAGTGAATGCAATATATGTAGAACATGATGAGGCTGATGATGGCAATCGCAAAAAGGGGACTTTGGAGAATGTTTTGAAAAGAGAAAGGAATAGTAAGTATAAGTAAGTAAAATCCCAAGGTGAGTAGTTTGTCCACCTCTGTTACAATATTCCGATATTTCTTGTTGATATTAAATGATTGGAGATTTTCCCAACAAATCTCATATATATCAGAGTGCATGTAGGTGTGAAACTTAGTCATCATGCAGTGTTGATTCCTATACCCACACTTTCTATATTTATCTATTCTGTTTCTATGTATTTCAAAGTGCCTTAAATCAGAAATTAATTTACAAAGTTTATTTTGCTTTAATTGATATTTTTGTTATGTTTTCCTTTGTTAATGTGAAGAAAGGGCCTTCTTTTTCTTCTTCTATGTGCCATTTCTCTTCAAGATGGACATTGGTGATTGTGGCTCTTCACAACTTCTTATCCCTTCTAGCTCTTAGTAATGTTTGTTTTTTCATTCCATCATCCATTTACACAAACTCATCAGACAGGTAGCTTGCTGCCATCTCTTGGCCCTTTTGCCTTTGATATGTCCTTTGAGTGTCAAATTCTCCAAACCCTCCTTCCACATTATGTGTCCCAGCTGAAAGCTATATGTCAAGCCACTTGCACAGATATATATATTTTTTTGTTTATTAATGTTTTATCCACAGGCGCATAAACTTCTGTTTTTATGTACAGTTCATGATAAGTTCCAGGTGGTAGTATATAAACCTGATAAAAGAAATCAGGAAATTGAATACTGATCATATAGGCATACATGCCTTTTCTTGAAAGACTAGTACAATACTATCACCTTATTTTTTTTCATTCTTCACATCTGGCATTGTGCCACACTAAATGATGCTTAGAAAATATTTAATTATCAGGATTTTGATAGATGAAAAATTTTTCTGTGGCCTTTTTGCTTTTTCTAAAACTAAATACAATTTTCTCTTTTAATTGAAACTAAAATTACCATGACATTACAAGACTTCCTCATTTATCAGGCATTTACATTTAATATAAATGGAATTACTCAATTTGTTTTGCTTAGCAATAGATTTATTTGTTTATTTTTCTTGAGCTTATTTCAAGAAAAAGCAAACATTTTATCATTAAAAACGACTTAGATACATTTTATGCATAAAAAGAGACTTGATTTAAGTGATAAAAATGGATATGTTAGAACAAAAAAATTATCAAGAAAGAGGTAACAAAAAATAACATTTCTATAGTGTGGTAACATCAAAACAAAATTAAAAAAGCAGCTAAACTGGTTTATCAGTACCCCCTCATCAAAGCACAATTGAGGACAAGAAATTTGCACAACTAAAATGATCACCAAAGAGCAAATGTTATATAATAAAAATAACAATTACAGGCTAACCACATTTAAGTCTAACAACCACTAACAAACAGCAATGTGCCCACTCTTACAACAAAGATCTATTATCCGTAGTGAAAAAATTAATTCTGAATTTCATTTGAATGTGTTGGAATCTATTTAGATTAAGTACTACCAGCCATCTCTCTGTAAACAGAAGTGGTTGTTAAGCTTAAATGTAATTAGCCACCTGTATTTGTTATGTACTTATTATATAGCATTTAGCCTTTGGTTCACATTTCTCATTCTCAGCTGATCTCTAAGAGAGGACTGATAAACTAGTTTAGCTGTTTTTTTTCTTAATCATGTTTAGATATTACCACGTTACAATAATGTTATTTTTTTGTTACTAATTTCTTTTCCTTGTTTTAAGATCTCTGTTTTTATCATTACAATTCAATTTTTCCCAAATGTATTTCAAAAGATAGAAATACTTTCAAACTGCAGTGGTGGTTTAATTTAAATATGTGAAGAGTAGAAACTAGAGTCAACCTAGATAAGAAGAAAAGTTGTCTATATTCAGTTTGTGTAACTATTTACTTGAATATCAAGCATTATGACATATGACTTTACAACAAATATAAAAACATTGTATATCTTTGTGTATTGCAGAAGTATCTCTAACTTTGTTGTCTAGTCTATTTAATCCTTTAGTAAGATTCAAACTCATGACCATTCAATTACTATGCAATTGAGCTTATAATGTGAATGGACAGTGGTCAAATATCCAGAGATTTCTTGTACAGAGCATTGGCTCAGAAGAAGAGTCTATTAAAACCATAACTATGCTACAAAGGCATCAACCCAGATACATGGAAAGCTCTAGCCTCTGAGCAATAATCCTGGAGGTAGACAGTACAGGCTTTCCATGTTCAAAGTTACACTTTCCCAACAGTCAGAGATGACATTTTCAAAGAAGGAAGGTCTGCAATCTGATAGATCAGTGTCAGACATTGTCTGCACAAAAAGTAGGAGAGATTGCCATTATTGAATAGCTACATCAGATGCTTTGCCTGAAAGATCATTCCGAGCACAGTCCATAGTCTCCTATGATTGATGTATGCCTCCATATTTATTACTTAAAACATTACTTTTTAGAGGATACCCTATTTGAGTAGATGCTCCTTTTATTTTAGACAGTACTTATTTCATCTACTGGCCTACATACTTAAGAAAACTTAATAAAGAAAATGTTTCCACCAGCAGGATTCAAACCCCTACCCCCTATTAGAGTGTATAGGTTAAGAAAAAGACTTAGACACAAGTTATAATGATAACAACATTTATTATTATTAGAAAAGCAAATACAAGCATATGTCCTCCTTGACATAGAATGTGTAGCATAACTTACCAGAGGAGTCCATTATTGACACAGATAACAGCTATCCATTTCATCAGAATAGGTCTGTGATTCCTTTCATCTGGAACTGGTCCTTTGGCCTAGGAGCAGATTCCAGGCCCTTCTGTAAACGTATTTCCTCTACACTGATCCCTGTGTGTGTTCGTGACCTCAATAGATGCCATGCGGATTTCTACTTTTATGTAGAGTGCAACAAACTTTTTCACCAACCCAACACCCCGTTTGTAAGAGGAACGATTGTCTGAACCAGTGTGCTTTTACAACTCGATTACCAATAAAGCAGGGTTCTATTTTACCTTTAAAGTACACCACTCACTTGTTTAGATTTCTCAAAATACATATCTGCTCAGTTTCATATCCATAATGTAATCAAGGCAATTCCTAAACAATTAATGGATTTTATTTTTTAATCCAACATATTTTTATTACTTCAGATGTTATTTCTTCAGTGGATACCCATATTTGAGTAGACACTCTGTTTATTTTAAATAATATTTATTTTGCTTACCATCCTGCATACTCAAGATAAATAAATGTGCCCTTCAATCAGACTCAACAGTATAAGCATTAACCATAAAAGCCAATTTTCCTGACAAATATATATATATATATATATATATGTGTGTGTGTATATATATATATATATATGTGTGTGTGTGTGTGTATATATATATATATATATATATATATATATATATATATATATATATATATATATATATATTAGAAATAGATTAACTATATAGATGTTATATAGAAGTTAAATTGAAGTGGAGACATGTGTGACTATGCCATGGTTAGTTTCATATATCATCAGATACAAAATTGATCATAGGATAGTCATATGTCTCTCCATCTCGATTTAACTTTCGAAAAATCATGGAAATGTGAAACCAATAAAGTTACTCTAAAATATTCTTACAGACTCCAGTTGCATTTTCAACTACTTCTTATATATTTTTAACCATGTAGGATATATAAAAAAAACAATTTCTCATATATATATATATATATATATATATATATGGAGAGAGAGAGGGGGGAATCATTGTGGAGGGCACATTTTCTTTATTAAATTTTCTCAAGTATGCAGGCCAGTAGACAAAATAAATATTGTTTAAAATAGACAGAACATCTACTCAAATGTGGGTAACCACTAAAAAATGATGTCTTAGGTAATAAAAATATGTCAGATGAAATAAATAAAATCCACTAATAAAAAATGTCTATATACATATAAGCTTATTATTATATATTGATGCCTATATGCTTCATAAAAAATAAGACTACGAAAATGTTAAACCTATCAAATTGCTTTAATTAGGATAATTTTACTAATACCCTTTCATGGCATGTGTAAATCTCTAAAAGAAGAAACTTATTTTCCTATTCTTCAGCTTATAACCTACAAAACAGACTTCACTTTCCAGTCTTGATAGAGTTCAAAAGCATGTCCAAGTCCTTATATTCCACAATTTAACCTCTCTCTAACAGGCAGGATGTTGCGAGTCTCTCACTGTTCTATCACTACTATTATGGAAAGTGCTTGGATTAACTACATCTCCTGGTTCCACCAGGTCTGACCTTCATGGCTAGAACCTGCCATGCCACTTAAATAGTAGCAAACCACCCACATTCCCTCCATATTCCATTGGCAAGAAGTAAGTTCCACTCAAGCAGCTTTTTCCTGTGAACTATTGCCCTATGGAACAGGCTTCCAAGAGGATGTTTCCCTAATCATTACAATCTTAACTTGTTCAAGTCTAGAGTCAACTGTTATTTTCCCCTCCTATCCATATAAACTACCCCTTAATGTAACCCTCTTACCTCAAGTGACTGCCAGAGTTTGTAGAGGGTAAACCTTACTGTAAACAAAAACAAAAAAAAAATGCAATGTTGCAAATCTCTCAGTATTTTGTCTCTATTTCCATAGCAAATGTTCAGATGAGCTACATTCTTTAGTTCTACCATTTCAGACATTTACAGCTAGAACTCATCATATGACATCCACAGAATAAAATCACCCACATTGCCTGTGTATTCCAGTTGTAAGAAGGTTAATGCTAATGGTAATATTAGCCATTTCTTTATATGGAAACATTTGGCATTCATTGACCAAACATTTTGTGCTACTTTTAATTGAAATTTATAAAATCTTTTAATGAAAACAATCTTTCAAAAAAATTGGTTTCTCAAGTCCATTAACTGTTGTTATGATTTCCAGTACTGATGAGGGCTTCTTTTCTAACAATCTGTTTCAAGTAGTGTCAAACATCAACATCTTGATTATGTCATTATTTTCTCTTCAAGTCACATGTGAAATTCATTTTAGTTACTGCTTCTGTCAGAAGTCCTCAAGTGATATGATTTCTGCCAAATGGTAAATTTCTTTGGTTGTGTAACAAAGGATGGGTTTCTCTCAAACATACTGGTTTCATTCACTGAAAACCATTTTTCAGCATTAATCTATACAGTTGACATTTTAGATATTTCTGAACAGGTTGGGTGTTATGTCTGACATCCAGAGAAAAGTCTTGATCTGACAAGGCTATTTAAGAACATGTCTCAATTTCTTAGGTTAATGTTTTGGTTTTGGTCTTTTCCAAGGATGGCTATTCTGCAGCACAGGCTCCCATGTGAATACTTCCCTGAACACTCCAATTTAAACCCCTTCAAATCAAGGGTCACATGTTATCTATCTTCTTTATCCTCTTCTTACTAATTTCTTCTATTATATTCATATCAATCACCTCATTCAATAACCTACTACCTTCAGTGGCTTTTGAGCTTTGTATTAGGTGAACTTTAGTGTAAAAAAAATGTATAGAAAAGGCAAGAGACTTGATTTGCATAATGTCAGGTATTATTGCTAGTATTGAATAAGAAATAGGAAGAAATCAAGAAGAGGGACATTGAAGATAAAAAATTTTTTATATCATTAATTTCCAGTTAGATTAGAAATGACTAAAAGAAATGTCAAATGGAGAAATAAATAGAAGCATAAAACAATACTAGAAAAAAAACTAATGAGAGCAGCAGCACATAATTCTTTTATGGAATCATTCAACAATGATTAAGAGAAGCAAAAAGAAAGCAAGGTTTACCCAAAGAGTACATCAATAATTTTGTCATAGAAGAGCAAAGTCACAAAAAATAAGAATGAAACATTTAGTGATAATAACTCACAAATTTAAGGTTACAAAAATAAAAGTAAAAAAAAAAGGAAGAGAATTTTCTAAATGGTTGTTCTCAGAAAATTTTATTCAAATGTTTGCTGGAGGTAAAAATTCTTGAAAGAATCAAGAGAAAGCAAAAGAAGAGAGAAAAGAAGAAAGAGCAAATTCAAAGTTAATGACACAAGATTCAATATTTAAAATTGTTAAAGAATATCAATTTATTTATTTAGCTTTTTTTTAATGAATGTGACTCATTTTGTTCAGAGGTATTTTTTAAAACTTGTTTTCTCATAACAAATAAGGTTATTTAAAGAATAAACTAAGGAAATATATTCATTTTTTTTATAAGTTTTTACTTATTTCTATTTTGTTAATATTTTTGCTTCATCTTATGATTAATATTTCTTTATCACAATGCACTCTTCATTATTTTATTGCAAGTTTTGTACTACGGAATTTATGGTTGTGTGTTGGTGTATTGTAGGTGTGTGTATGTTTGCACATAAACAATTAATTTAGAAGCAACAAAAACTTGGGTTTCTACTACAGACCATTTACTTATTTTTTTGTAGAAACTGTATGTAAAGAAAGTTCTCAATGTCTTTTGCATATATCCGTTTTCTTTTTCTGGTTTAGAAGTAAATTAGAGTAAGTAAGCATGAGAATGGTTATAATGGTCAAGCTCAAGACAGCCTTGCACTGAGTTGGAATGACCAAAGTAAAGTTTGTACTTACTTCATTGGTAGTTATAATGAACAAGCTCAAGGCAGCCTTGTGCTGAGTTGGGACAACAATGTTGATTTATTTCATTGGTGGAAATTTTGGGAAAACAGATCCGAATGCTATATATTGATTAGTGGAAAGAGAGTTCATCTGTCAGTTGACTGGGGAAAAGGGATGTTTCCCAGTGAGGACATCTTCATCTGCATTCTGCTACATCTTGGAATAAGAGGAAGATAAAAAGATTTCAGTTGTCAATCGACTGGGGAAAAGAGACATTCACCAGT
Organism: Acanthosepion pharaonis; assembly: GCA_903632075.3. Classification (NCBI taxonomy): domain Eukaryota; kingdom Metazoa; phylum Mollusca; class Cephalopoda; order Sepiida; family Sepiidae; genus Acanthosepion; species Acanthosepion pharaonis. The sequence goes on along the minus strand of CAHIKZ030003249.1, from coordinate 31,729 downwards.
GAGGATGTCTTCATCCATGTTTTGCTACATCTTGAGCAAGAGGGAAAGAGAGAGAGAAGAAAGAATTGTTGGTCTTTTTATAGAATTTAAACAGCGCTACCTAATAGTGTCTGATGAAGCCAAATGGTGTAATAAAATTTCCAGTTCCTTTATTATTAGTATCATGGGAAAATGTATATCTTCTATTTTTTTATTCATTATTATTATTTTATTTATTAATTTTATTTAACTTTCCCACACTACCTTATCATTGTTGCATTTTAACATGACATGTTGGCTGAAGAGTAAAGGCATTACTACAATGCACTCATGAAACTTTGAAATCGGCATATCTGAAATAATACCACTCAGTTAAGTAATAAGTTTCTCCACATTAATTTTATTAATGCTCTATCCTTACCTTTTGATATTAAGCACTTTATGATAAAAACCTGCCTGTTTAAAATACATTTCCACCAATAAACTACAGAATAAGAACCAGCAATTTTTTTTCAGTAGCCCTTGTAGTACTTGGATTCCATTATGAAGAAGCTTTCATCCTGTTGATCAAAAAAATCATAAACAGTAAATATGTCATCATTGCTGTGATTACTGGTTCTCAGCAAAATGGTTTTTCATGTTAGGGAGCATGATAGTCAGATGAGGCCAAATCAGGAGAATAGGTAGGGTGATCAACCAGTTCAAAGCTATGGTCACACACAGCAGTCATGAAAACCAAGGACTTGTGTGCAGGGAAGGAGGAGTGAATTGTCTTTTTGTCTCTGGCTCAAAGTGATGAACCCAACACTCATTCTGGGTTAAGAAACATTCAAGGAAACCAGCTGGATCTATCTCAAACAATATCAAATTTTCCCCATGATTTGATCAACATGGTGCACTTTTGATCAGGTATAAGAAGATGGAGCACCCAGCAAGCAGAAACCTTTGTTATATCAAAGTTCATTGAATATTCTCAACTGTCTCACAGGATGTGCTAATAGTATTGGCTAGTTCATTTATCTATCATCATGTAGTGAACACAATGTTTTCCTCAGTGGTGGTTGTTGCAGACATCACCCCTAAAATCAGCCACCTATTTTTGCACTGTTAATAAAGCTGGAGTGTCATCCACTGTAGTAGCAACCATATCAGCAAAAATGTCCTTGGGTAGCTAAACAACTTTTTCTGCAGGTAACACCATGTCACCAAATCTTGTACGTTTTCAAGAGAAGTCACTACAAGTTACTTTTGAAGTCTTTGAACAGTCAGATGTCAGTATACCTGGAAATAAACAATGCAGTTATTAATAAAAAGAGTTTAAATTAATGCATGCAAGATTTCACAGTTCTAACATTGCTTCTTCATAGTCAGCTTATGAACTTTTCAGCCCCCCCCCACATATATGTATGTATGTATATTTTGTCCAATTGAGATTGATGATCAGATGAGAGAGAGAGAGAGAGAAAAAAAAGAGAGAGAGAGAGACATCAGTTCTTATTACTTTGAACATTATATTTTAGTAGATACCCATGTTTGAATAGATTCCTTTTTTGTTTTTTACAACAGTGTGTTTAGTCCTCTAGAAGGAATTTATTGAACTAAAATAATATTTTTGTTGATGAAATTATATATGTGTATGAGGGGAGATATTAAAATGAGAAGGTTGCTTACAGTTATGCACCAATGGGAAATGCTAAAGATGTTGGATTGCTGAAATTTTTTAATTTAATTTTTTTTTTTTTTTTTTTTTTTTCAGACATGTCTGGACACGTAGTCTAGCCAATTTCATTCAGTTTCCTTATGCTTTTGCTCTTGCTTTTATCACTTTTATTAGTAAGTATCCCACATTGTGATAGTAAGATCTGCCAAGAAATATATAACTTATATATTGGACTAAGTATGTTTGCATTGATGCAACTACACATGCACACTAATGAGAGATGCTTAAAATTTAAAATTATAATTTTTTATATCTGATTTGTGTATATAATCTAGCCAATTTCATTTAGATTCTTTTTCTTTTTGTTTGGAAAGGAGATATGTGGTATGACCCTGGATGTAAAAATACCAAAGCAGATTCTGAAATAAAAAGTTTTCCATTTGGTCATTTACTTAATCACTATATATATATATATATATATATATATATTTAATGTGTTGGAGCAGCAGATCATTTAATCAAACATATATTGTTAAATATAACAGACAACGAATGTTTTTTATGTCAGATCATGAGTTGTTATAAACTCCGTATATTTGCTTTAATTTCAGGAGAAAATAAAGACAAAAATTGTCCAACATTTGGATATTTTTTATTATGCTGTTCCTTGATCTAATGTTGGAAAATTTTTTGTCTTTATTTGCTCCTGAAATTAAAGCAAATATACGGAGCTTAGAGCTTAGAATGGCTCACAATCAAACATAATAGTCATTTGTTGGCTGTTATATTTAACTATATATATATATATATATATATATATATATATATATATATTTCAGCATATATTCATTCAAGTATGTTCAGTTGCATAATCTAGATATATTATGTCTATTTATTTTTATTTTAATCCTTTCAAATTCATGGATCAATTTCTTAGTGCTGTTACAAAACTGAGTAAGGAAGACTACATATTTTTGGTTATTTCTTTTATTTTCTTAAGTAATGTGTGTGTGTGTGTACCAACTTTCCTTACAGCAGTCCTAGCAATGGATACAATATAATCTTTCCACTTCATTTCAGCAGGTGATGTTAGCCTGAGAAGGTACAAGTCACTCTCTTAGAGGTTAGCATCAGCAGAAAGCAGTCTCTGAGATGATTAATATAAAACTGTTTTGTTTTGGAAGCATTAAAATTAACAAGCCATTCATTTCCCCAATTAACAGGCATATTTTATGTCACTTTTGAGATCAGCTACCAATTTGACCTTATCAAAAAGATCAGACTATTAAGGCAGGCAGGGCCGGTGCACATATCTTGTACCCCTCCCCCTGAATCATGATATGGGGCCCACCCACTCTACTCCATCTCAATTTTCATAAGAAAGTATTCATATAAAATATGAATTTTATTGTAACTTAATTATGAACAATAATGGATATGCAATATAGGTGAACAATTCAAATTGAAAAATTAAAAATAAATAGAATGTATCTAAATACCAATAAGAGACATGTCATAATAAATCATACCATCTTACATAAATCAACAATGTTTTATGGCAAATTTTTACATCAACTTAGGATTTTTCTTGTTAAAAATTTGATTAATTTTAATACATTCAATATTATGGATAAAAAATAGTGAATTTTATTTAGTTCTTTTCAGACTTAGCATGAGCAAAACAAATTCATGTATTTGGACAAAAAAGAATCTCAGAATGACATCAAAATCCATGAAAATTTTTCATTTTTAATAGTTATGCTTAGTTTAATTTGCAATGTATAAAAATGTAGGTAGAAAAACAGGAAATATTGATAAAATATCAATGGTCACAAAGCACTCGCCTCTGAAAACAGCATTGTTTCAATTTTGACATCTGGTATATGTAGATGTTCAACTTTTTACCACTTTTGTTTTTATTTTTATTGTTACTGATTTTAATTATCTCATATTCCCTCTAGAGTAATTTTGGGAGTTATGTTATATGATCCTGAATGTGCATTTAGCATAGATGGTTCTGAAAATTAGTAAACTTTCAATACATTTTCATTATTGCATTCATTAATTACTTTTCTTTTAATACTTATATATAAGAAGCAGAAAAAGAGAGGGAAGAAGAGGAGAAACAGAGAGAGAGAGTTCACCCAATATAAGGCCCAAGAGCCAAGGAAGAGGGTTACTGTGTGGTGTTCTATGAGCATAAGTGCTGTTCATGGGACTCTGCTGGAAAGATAATGGTTAACTCTAGACTTAAATTGTAGTGATTGAGAAAACCCTAGGCTTAGAGTGCAGCGATTAGGAAAACATAACACCTGGAGTCCATTCCACAAAGCAGCAGTTCTTAGGAAAAAGATGTCCAAGTGGAACTTAATTCTTACTACGGGGATACAAATGGCATGAGGATGATTTATCCTTGTTTATGTAATATGGCAGGTCCCAGTTGCAAAGGCTGGTGGAACTAAGGAATGTAACTCTTGTAAGAACATATGCCATGGAAATAGCAATAGAATAGCTTGTGACATTTTGTTTATGGGAAAGGAGTAGAAGTGAAAAATAATTTATCACTCACAAGGCCGTGTAGATGCTTTTGAACTCTCTCAAGATAGGCAAGTGTGAAGTAGACAGATCCAGCCCAGATATGGCAGCAATATTCCAGTTTTTGTCTGATCTGGCTCATTTAAAGGTAGAGTATAGCATGCAGAGATCAGATACTTACTGGGGCAGTACAATGAACCATCTAAGTGTGCTGAGAAAAGTGTGCTTGTGAAAGTTCCCTGAAACTAAAAGTATATAACATATACTTGAGAAATGCCAAAGAAAATTCAAGCTGAAATGTTTTCAAAACAACAAAGATGATGATACTGGTCAAAATAATTAATGTAGAAATGTATCACTTCTGATTAAGATTTTTCATTAAAATAAAGTTAAAATAACTTTGACAATAATCATTGATTACAAACATTTTATGGAATAGAGAAAATTTCACTTCTTTATAAAAAAAAAAAAAAACCAATTACTTTAATTGATTACCTGACAATCAGAACAATCAATAAATCTGTATGAAAGAAAAAGAAGGCGTCAACATGTCTCATTATTTATTTTCTGACAAATTCAATTGTAAATCTTTCTTGCTATAATTCCTATCTACATTTCAGAAATGAGAAATTATCATAACAATAAATACCTGTTAAAATTTCCAGAGAAATTCCCCTATTGTATCATTAAATATTTAAGTTTAACAACTTTAGGAAAATATTGCAATAACAATCATAATCATGAACACTGGTCCTTATTTTAATATGTAAGGGGGCACAAATGAAAAGAAATTGATAACTTTTCCATTTCACTAAAACACGCATTAAACACTTCTATCTTCCCTCTTTTCTTTCCTGCTTTCATTTTCTCACTGAAACCAAGTAGCATCTCTTATATGTCTTTTCTGTCTTTCCATGTGATCAAAACTGAATAGTTCATTATTTATGAGGTAGTGGCAGTGCGTAAAGGTCGGGCAAACTAAGGGAGTGACAAGTAGAATTATGAGATTATACACTGATTTATTCAAATGTGTATCCTTATCATGATTGGCCTTGTCACATTTCCTCTGTTGAGCTCCCTACCCTTCTTCAATTGTCTATCACATTTGGTAAATTTGTCTGAATTCTCATAAAACATTGATCTAGTCAGTTTAGTGCTCTCTTTTTTCTTTCGTTAATATAGTAACAATGCTTCAGTTTTTATGCTCCCTGGCTTTCAGATGTCTGTCATTTTTGGTAAGCATTGCAAAGTTTAAACTTAAATGTATTCAGATTGAATCAATGGTTTGCCTTTAAACAATTCACTGTGGCAGACAGTTCTCATTCTGCTGTCCATGCAAAAAAGATATTCCATATTACTTTATTCTCTTTTCAGTTATTTTTCTGATTGATTCATTCATTTTCTATGACTTGTCAACCATTTGCAAGTTATATAAAGTCAGTAAATATTTTTAGATTGTAAGAATTTTTTGGTGGATTCATACTTAATCAGAAGTTGCTAAACAAACAAGAAATTATAATGTGGTTATAAAATGGAGGATCAATTCTATATTACAATCAATATAAAAACTAGTCCCTCACTTTGTGGCCATGGTAGTTTCTATACATTTATATTCCAGAGAATGTAAATCAATCTAAAAGACATATCAGTATTTCATTGATTGATTCATTTATTTTCTATGACTTATCAATTCTTTGCAGGTTATTTAAAGCCAGGGAATATTTTTAGATTGTAAGAATTTTTTTATTTTTTGGAGATAATAATGATTTAGTGATAAAAGTCTTACTAATTAACCCATAACTGGGGGAGAAGAGAGGTATTCATACCCAACTGGAACTCAGCTCTTCAATTAACAATTCTGAGCCATTATCCGTTATACCACCCACACATCCAAGCTTAGAGCACCTGGTACTCCCAAACAGTCACCCATCTAGGTACTGACCAGGCTTGATGTTGCTTACTTTGGTGATTGTACAGTAACCACAGTTTCAATGTGATGTGGCTGTAAGACTTCTTTTCAATAAGTGTGTGAGTGTGTGACTGAATTAGCATTAGTGTTCTGTCCATGAGACTAAGGTTTAAATCTTACTGCAGTCTTTTTTATCACATGTCTGACATGATTAGGAAATGCCTAAAAAACATACATTGTGAGTAAAATTGGGGAAATGCAAATGTTCAGGATCTGTCAGTAGTTGTGATGATACATCATCACAATCTCTCGACTAATGGGTAAGTAGAGGATCTTTAGCCATGGCTGGCAGTCCCCTAGAAACCTAGTCACTCACAGGGATGTAATAGCCTGGAAAATCCAAAATTATTCAAATTTAAATTAAAAAAAAAAATGAAGTAAGATGAATTTGAAATCTGCAAAATGCAGAAACAGTGAAACATTTTATTCTCTTCAGTGAATCATTGTCATTACTACTTATCCATTCAATCTCTATCTATAAAAGGCAAGGTGTGTGTGTGTGTGTGTGTGTGTAATGAATGCACGGCCGCAATTTTCAAGTTAGCGGGAAGGCCAAGACTAACTTTGCATTTCCCAACTCCCATCGATAGTGGATATAATTAATTATCTCATGCTTCTACGGCAGTTTTCATGTAATTTGTGGCCATTTTCTTCTGGCCAGAATGAGAGCCTATAGCTGGCTGCCACGAATAGACAGGAAGATTCTATTGGCCAGCGTGAGAGGTAACAGTTGACTGACACAAATGCCAACTAGCATGCTAACATGCAAAAAAAAATCAATAGCTGCATTCATCACAAGTGGGAAAAATTTAAATCTGCATGGCACTTTACTCCAATTGGCTCATTCGCTTGCTTAAACTCAACGTTAATTCTGATTCCACAGAACTGGGTTGGGTGGGAAAAAGTATTTGTTGTTAACATTCTTTTTTTATTCAGTTTTTCCAGTTACAAGTCCTTTTTTAAAGCTGATCGTTTTGTGTTCATTTTGTTTAGTTCTTTTTTCATAACAGATTTAATGTTTAGTATAGAGCTTAGAAAAAATTCACAGTGTGAGATAGGCAAGAAGTAAGGCATGTAGCAACATCAGCATGGCAAAGGGCACTCCTTTAAAGGCAAGGAAGGGCAAAAATATTATAAGTCAAGTGATAGCGATTGCTGTATGAGTCGTACGATTTTTGAATCGAGCACAGGCAACGCCAGGCCATGCTGCTAGTTACAGTATATAACTTTTACTCCTTGACCTAGAGATTGAACTTACAAGCTCTAGATACATATCACAAGCACATATCCACTAAGCCACTTATATCCAATTCATCTTGTGACAGGCTTTTTTTCTTATTTCTCATAATGATGATTATGTTCTTGACAAATTAATTTAAAGTTTGTAACATTTGAATGGTTTTATTTTGTCTCCCAAAATGCGGCATTACTTTCTGAACAAATTAGTGAGTGACATTAGGGAAGGATACTTAATTCTTTGACCCTGGAGAGCTTTCAAATGCAATCGGATAAATGTGATTTGAATGCAATAGAATAAAAGTGATTTTAAAAAAAATATTTAGTTATTGTTATTTCTTTTATTATTGATGATTTAAAAAAGGAAAAGAAAAAGGTTCTTTGAAAACAGTTTTGAAATTATCCACCTGTTTGATGATGATAGCAAAAAAAGAAAAAGGAAAAGTGTGGAGGGACGTAAAAAAAAATGAGTTGCATTTTCCTGGCAATCCAAAGGCACGTTTTATCCTGGTTATGAAACAAGGTCATCTGGCATTCATCAAATAGAAACTGCAAACATGGAATTTTCCTATAATCAGGAAAATGGATATTTCCATGGATCAATCAAAAGAGTCAATGGATGTTAAAGAACTAGCAATAAGACAGCTGGGTGGGGGTTTCTGCATATTCCAAATATGCAAAATCCCAAACGCCTATCTCACTCTCTCTTTCTCAATCTATTCATCAATGCATCTATCTTATTGATAATCATATACATATATACATATATATTTAATAAAAATATAGTTTTATGGTATGCTACATTTATGAGTAAAGGTGCTCAATATCAGAGATAGAGCATATGTAAATGTAAGATTGGATACTGAGATTAACACCAAATTGTTGCAGTCTGTTTCATGTTTGAACACAATTTTCAGTCCATCAAGATTCTGTTCAAGTATTAAACCAACTGTTGCTGCTTGGTATTGACTTCAGTGTCCAATTTTGCATGCATAAATATATATGTGTGTGTGTGTGTGTGTGTATTTAAAATAGGATATGTAATCCCAAGAAAGTTTTGAAGCAAATGGAAAAACATTTCATTGAAACTAGATCTGATTACATTTCACCTTTAATATGGTTTGGTTTGGTTTACGGCATATCAACCTCAATGGGTTATTTAATGCTGACAAAATTTTTATTGCTGGTTATATGTTTTTCTTCAAAAATCTATTTTTGGGAATATTTTTCCTTGAAGAAATCTATAGCTGGTCATATTTTTTTCAAAGAATGTATAACTGTCTGTATTGCTAGTACTTTTTTTTTAAAGTATTGCTGATAATAATTTTTCCTTCAAAAATTATTGCTGGTAATATTTTTTTTTTTATTACAAAGTATTTCTGGTAATAAAACCTATTTTTACACAAGTTTGGTGTCAACTATTTGTCCATAGCTGGGACCCTAACAGGTGCCACCACCCCAGGCCAGGGTGAACCTGGGATGTCAGCAACTAAGAGGTTGTTCCATGATCCTCAAAACCTCCCAATCAGAGGCCTTGCTGTTTGATGTAGTTTATTGTCTTACCCAGGACGTGGGTGTAGCTTATTGTCATATCCAGGATGGACGTTTCACCTTTCTAGTCTTCATTAGATCCAAAAATGAAAGAAAGAAATGTGTGTGTGTGTGTTTGTGTGTATGCTTAAATAATGAATCATTAGTACTTTTTCCCTAAGCTGGTGTTTCTTATGATGACAGAAAAGAATGAAAATTAGTGACTTTAAAAAAAAACAATTAATATTTATTCTATATCTCTTCTTTATAATTCTTAGTTTATGTCAAAAGTTATTAACATATTTTTCCCATTTTGAATTAAAGTAATTTTCATTTTCAGAAGGACTTGAAAGCAAGAAATTTATATAGCCTTTTCTGAAATTATTTCAAGGCAAATTGTCCTCCAATCCTTCAGAATGAGTTGAAAGTAAAAGATTTATGTTTTTAGGTCTCTCCATGTATTTTCTGATTCAATAATATGTGTTTAAAATAGGATATAGAATTCCAACAAAATTTTGAAAAAATTTGACAAATGGAAAAACGTTTCATTGAAACTGGATTTGATTATGCGTTTTGCCTTTCTAGGCTTCATCATTATTTAAGCATACAAACACACACACACACATATTTCTTTCCTTCATTTTTGGATCATATCTTTACATCATGTTAATATGTACACAAGAATATGCACATAAAGAAGTACATGAAAACTAATTTCTCAGCAGCCACTTTTAGTGATGAATGTAGAGCTACATTGAATGAACTTAATGATTTGGTTTGAAGTTGCTTTCTTTATGAGAATAATCAATGAACATAACTTAGAAGACAACAAGGTCAAGATGGAGTAATTTTTTTTTAGCTATTCTTAAAGGCAGTAAAATTAAAGATCCTTTCAAAATGGATGATGGTATCAAGACAAAGAAGATATATTATTCTGAGTTCTTAGACAAGATATATTTTATTGGTACAGGCTACAACCAAGAAGCTTTAATCTGAAGAGTTTATTCATATAAAATAATGCTTCTTCACATTTTGCAAAGTTGATGATTGCCTACCTTGCCAAATAAAATTTACAGAGATACTAAATGATTAGAATGACTATCAGCCTCTTCTGTGATTAATGCAAAACAAACTTGTGGTCCATCATTAAAAGATGTATCTCATTCACTCAACTACAGCATCCTGTTTATTATCATCTTTCTTTGATATAAGAGTCATTTTGGAAGCCTGCTTTAATGCACTTCTCCAAACTGTCTAGAATCTTATTTTACAAATTTGATTTTTTGAGGTCTTTCTTGAAAATTGCTATCCAAGTTTTCTTTTGCTATCCTTTGCCATAGCTTCCCTCAATGCTCAGCTCAGTACAATGCTTCAACCATGAAAAAGAGAATGGAAAACAATATTCAAGCAAACAAGATCTCTAGGAAACAATAAAAACTGTGGCAAGTGATGTTAATATGGAAATAGTGGAAAACTGATAAAGGTTATAGAATGTCAAAGAATCAAGATGTAAAATAATCATTATTAACATATGTGGGATAATGTCTTAATCATATGTCTGCATAAAAAACCTGATACTTAACAATTTTAAATGGAAAATTTTAGCAACATCAGATGTTTAATACAAATTTTATTATGAAACCCATAATTTGCATAATAAAATTTGACAGTATATATATATATATATATATATATATATATATATATATATATACATATATTTAAATTATTTATTTATATATATATAAACATATGTTTAAATTATTTATTTATATATATATATATATATACATATGTTTAAATTATTTATTTATATATATATATATATATATACATTTAAAACATATTTATATATATATATATATATATACATATGTTTTAAATTATTTATTTATATATATATATATATATATACATTTGTTTAAATTATTTATTTATATATATATATATATATAAAAACATATTTTAAATTATTTATTTATATATATATATATATATATATGTACATATTTTAAATTATTTATTTATATATATATATATATATATATATATATATATTAATATGTAAAATTAAAAATATTTATATATATATATATATATATATATATATACATATATTTAAATTATTTATTTATATATATATATATATATATATATATATACATATGTTTAAATTTATTTATATATATATATATATATATATATATATATTAACATTGCTAATTAATTCTTTGTATAATTACCTCTGTATGATATAATATATACTGCACATTTTAATATATTTAAGAAAATTGATCTGCAGCACATGCAAAATTCTATGAAGGAAAAAGCTACTAAGACATTTTACTCTATTATTTGAACTATACTTTTAGTTCATGTCACTTTAACTGAAATACACAAAAACAAAAAATTGTGGATTTACCACATTACTAAATTCAAACAAAAATTCTCACCTGAAATATTTAAATAATAACTCTAGTGTTGCAACACTGCATGCTTCAAAATTATATAAGTGGCAATAAATAACATATTTTTAAAAAATATTTTTCGATATACACTGCATTTATTTTGTCTTGGCCTGATTTTGGTATTTCAAAATACCAAAATCAGACGTCCCTATCAAAATAGTTTTGGCACTTAAAAGAAACCAATAAAATGCCTACAGTAAAATGGAAATTAATAAGGAAAGCTAAAATATGTAGGTCATTAAATGACCCATGTCTTTTGTGCATGCATGAGAAACTATATATTACTGAGTTTATAAAAAATAAAAATTTACTGAATCAAAGAAATGAAATAGCTATTCTTTGCCAACATAGTCAAAAATTTTGCTTAAATAATATTTAAAAATAAAAAAATAAAAAAAAATGGGGGCTGGTAATATACATACTTATATTTGCTATGTAATAATAATTTTTAAATAATTTAAGTAATTCTATTACATTTATTTGATTTTAAAAAGAAATATAGTCTATTAGTAATTAAGAGTAAAAATAATATTTTATAATTGTAGTTCAATGTAACGTATTCTAACCCAAACACCTTTAGAAAGAATCTATAAGTATACAAGTACGAATTCAATGGAAAAAAATGCCAAAAGACTTTTTGTCATTGATAAAAAAAACAGACGACATGCGTTGAAAAATGCACCCCTACCAGCCATAGACTTAAACTGTTTTCTGAATGTAACTCATAATTGATACAGTAATAGTTAATAAAAATGAACACACTACCACCCCTGTCTAAATGATTGGATTTCTCTGTATCCTTGGAAACAAAAACTTATGAATTGTATGTGCGTTTAAAACTCAGTAAATTTAAAAATAAGTTATTCCAAAATTCGCTTGAAGATGAAACAGAACTAATGCTTTTAATTTAATTATATAATTAAATTTGAAGTTTTTAGCTTTGGTTTTTGAAACATGGTAATTCCTGTGTAGCAAAGAAATCATATTTTAAATCAGTTAATGTATAATATATATTTATATATATATTTTCAAATTATATACATTTAAATTTATAGATATATATATGTTTAAATTTTATATATATATATATATATATATATATATGTTCAAATTATATATGCTAATTTTACATATATATATATATAAATTTTGTTTAATTAATTTTGTTGGTTGGTTTGATTTTGATAAGAGGGTTGAGCCAGGAACTTTCACCAACCTCTTGTACACACACACACACACACATGCATACATACATGTACACACACATATATTTGCTGCAACCAGTTAAGCTTAAAAAAGAGATTTTTACTATTACTTCTATCTGTCCTGGGTTATAAGTATGTGCTGACAAAGGAGAAAACTAATCTTACCACAGAAAAGAATTTGTGTTCTTTGTGATATCTGTCAAAAAAGAAACTCAGTATCAAGATCAGAGTGATTTATTAGGCCTTGAAATATGGCTTGCCTACTAGTCTTGACCAATTACAAACTTTTACCACAATAAAGGAATGCTACTTTAGACTATAGATTAGTCTTGGGTCTTTATGGTTGAAGAGATAGTTGCACATTGTGAATTGTGATAGGAATTATTGACCAGTTTTGATTTATGCCCTTGGTATTTTCTGAAGTTTGACTTGTGAGATTGATTTTTGACCTTTGGAATGACAACCTTGGACTTATGATTTTTTACTATTTACCTCAAAGTTTTAATAGAAGAATTGTTTTTCATATATATACACATATCTACCCTTACAGAGGCCTCTCTCTCTCTCTCTCTCTATATATATATATATATATATATATATATATATATATATATATATACCCAGAACTAAATAGATCATAACCCCACATGCAAAAGCATACAACATGCACACATGATGACCAAATACAGTGATCAAACCACTCATGTACATGCACACATGCTCACATGCAGGTATCTGTGGAGCACGAAAATATATGTATACACATGTTGACAAATCAAGGAACTACTCAAGGGCACGCACACAAACCCCACACAACTTAGGAAGTATGTGTGTATGTATGTACATATATGTGTGTGTATGTGTATACTGGTTCCATGTAACTTCGGAAGTATATGTGTGTACATATGTGTATGTATGTATGTGTGTGTGTATATGTACAGATTCCTTGTAGTGGGACAGTGTGTGGGTATGTGTGTATGTGTACAAATGTGTTTACTAATTCCTCGTAGTGAGACAGTGTGTATGTATGGAGAGGGAATATACACATATATACATACATGCTGACAGAAACACATGAAAATGGAAATAGATCTAAGAACACACAGGGGTCATTAAAACATTAAAAGATAAGATACTGATAACTAATTCATCATTTCTCTCGAACCAATCTTAATTGTTTTATGACCCTTTGCACAGAACTCTTCACTGCCAGTTCAAGAAAGATTACTAACACAAAAAAAGAGATGTCTCATATCGAGAATATTTAACATTGAAAAATATAAAGGAGAAAAAATTAATTATTTTTAATAATATGTGGAAATCTCCACCCTTTACCTGATGACGGTCATGAGACCAGAAACACATGTAGTAAAATTATGGAAAATAAAGCATAATATTTTTTTTTTAAATATCACATTACAACCAAAAATTTTGCGGTATTTCTCTTCTTTTTATATATATATATATATATATATAAATATATATACCTATATATATATATATATATATTTATATATATATATTTATATAAAAATAAAATATTCATGAACAAAGATCTTTGAAAAAATATTTAAAAAAATATTCTAACCGTTAAATTTCAGGTTTTTTATAATATTTAAAAAAAATAAAAAAATTTTTTTTTTGATTTAAATGTGGAATATTCTTAAATTTTCTAACGATAAAACTCAAATTTTTCTTTAAACATTAATTTAATATATTTTTTTATATAAAATGGGACATAAAAAATAAAACAATTAAAAAATCACAAATTTTTTTTGATTTATCGGATTTTAATCTTTTAAATTTTTAAAAAAAAAAAAAGGAAAAAGTTTTAAATATTTTCTAAACATTAAAAAATTAAATGCCGATAACTACCATTTGAAAACAAACCTTAATTGTTTTATGACCCTTTTACGGTTAATAAAATTGACAATTCTAAAAAGAAAATTCGGATTGCCAACACACAAACAGAATGTCTCATATCAAGAATATTCCACATTGAACATGAAGAAAAATTAATTATTTTAATAATATGTAAAAAATCTCCACTTTCACCTGAAGACATATGAATGGACAAGACCAGAAACACGTGTCGTGAAATTATGTAAAAATAAAGTATAATATTTTTTTATCAATAAATCCACATTACAACCAAAAACGTTTTTGGCACCCCTCTTCTTTTTAATATACATACTTTTCTCTCAAACAATCATTTTGTACAAAAATATTTCCTTTATATATATATATATATATATATATATATATATATATATATAGATAATAATAAATAGGAAATAATATATGTTTCTTTGCATTTTTCTTTTTTTTAACAATCAAATATTAACCATGTTTTCATACTAAGCAGGAGCTTTTAAGGTTATAGTGATTTTTAAAAAAAATATAATTTTATTTTTATGTGGGTATGTAAAGATTAGATAAAATTTAAAAAATAAACTTTGAACAGCTTAAGATTGTAGTGATTGGGGAATCATCCTAAAAATCATTTAAATTAGCTTAACAAAACAACATTTTTTATAAAAATGAATTTGCCAAAAACAAACAGGATCAATATGGGAAATTCAATTGCTTAAATGAAGTATACTAGTTAAATTTATTAAAATATTTCAATTTAGAAATTAAAACTGAAATTTTAAAAAAATATTAACCGAAAAAAAAAAATCATCTTTTTTAAATTTAAATATAACAATCAGATGTTGTTTATTATAATACATTATATATTTCTAATTTTTACTATATGTCATTGTTAATTTAAAATGGTTTAAAATGAAAAATGGAAAATATTGAATATTCAGAATTTTCAATTTAGGTAAGCTGTATTTTTATTTGGATTAAATTTCAAGGGAAAAAAATAAATGATGATAGAACTGACTTATTAGTGTAAACTTGCAAAATAATCTGAAATGACAATTAGTAAAATACTAATCATGACAGTGCTTCATGTAAAGATTTTTTCCAGGGATAAACATCTGTGTCAACTGGCAACATAATATCAAAAAAATGACTTTAAAACTAATCATAACAATTCTTCTTCTAAAAACCTCAAACAACTTCAAATTATTATTTCTTGGTATAAATTTGCAACATAATATGAAAAAGGTTAGTAAAAGTTATATCTTGATAATGCTTCATCTATGAAATTCAGAAAACTTAATGTCACTTTGTAGCAAGTCGTTTTTTTAAAAATATATAAATTTTTCTTTTTATTATATTTAAGTATTTTTTTCTATTTTAATCTTCAGTAACTTCTTGTATATCTTGACATTAAATGCCAAGGTTATTAAGGTATTCTTCCTTTTATCCTTAAGTGAAAAAAGCCTAGATAATGTTAGACATATTCATTGAAATCAATATCATTTATGGGATTATCTATAAGTTTCTCTTCAGGCAATCTGAGACCCATTTGTTAAGAAATGAAGATAGAACAAAAGCATTTTTGCAACTATGATAATGGCATATTGATTAACAGGAGATGTTAATTATATTTTATTTGATCATACAGATATAAGAACTTTCAATCGTTTTCTTGTCTCAATTTAGGTTTAAGTGTTCTCCTTATTCCATTAATTATCTGATCAATGCAAATGTTTCCAACATTTCTTAATAAAAACTTTTATTTATAGCATTCTTATTCAGTCATTTAAAATATTTTTTTTTTTTTATAAAATTAAAATTTGATAAAAAATCTGATCTGTATCATAATTTTTATGGGGAATGTCCATTTTTTTATCACTTCTTCTATATTCCTTCATTCAAATGTTATTTTTGTGGCTCTCCAATTTCTTCTTGTCCTTTGTAGCTCTTAGTAAATTTTGTCTTTTATTTCGATCTCTATCTTTTCTTTCTGTTAACCATTTACACAAAAATGTTAAATTAAATAATATTTATGTTTTATTTTTTATATGTCCATTTTGCCTTCAGCATGTCCTGTTTATTAGTGTCAAATTTTTCCAAACAATTTCTTCAAATTATGTAAGGTAATTAAAATTAAACTATCTCTTTTTTTCTTATATGTGTCCTTTTTTTTCTTATAAAAAAAACTCTGTCCTATATGATAAATAATATTAATTTATACTAAAAAGGCCTCTGATCAGGAGGTTTTGAGAAATCAAAATTAAAACACCTTTATTGGAAGATCTGGTGTTTTATATTCATCACCCCTGACCCATCTTTGGTAGCACCTGTTATCTATCCCATCTATTTTTTTATATTTAACAAACCCCAAAACTTAAATAAAAAAAAATTCAATTTAATTGTTTGAATAGGTTTTTTTTTATCAAAAAAATTTACTTTTTAAAAATAAAATTTGCAATAAATTTTTGAAAAATAAAATTAATTTTTATTTTTTTAAAATAAATATTATATCAGCAATAAATTTTTTTTTTAAATATTACCAATTTAATTTTTTTTTTTAAAAAAAAAAATATTTTTTAAAAAAAAAATTTTTTGGCATTAAATAATATATGTTTCTTAATGATATGATTTAAAACAAAAAAAAATCAAACCAAATCAAATCCTCTAAAACTTTGTCAATGCTCACATTTCTGTTATCTCAAGTCTCTTCTCCATTTTTTTTTTTTTTTTGCTGCCAATGAATTTTCCAGTTTCTTAATACCTTGCTTAACTTTAGAAGGACATCTCCCACTATCCCAATGTGACTTCAAATTTTGGTGTTGTATTTTCCATCCTCTGTTCAAACCCTTCCTAGATATTTAAATTTTGATAAATGTTAAGAAAAATAAATAAATGAATGAAAATAATTTTTTCTGCCCAATAAAATTGTTTTAAATGCCTTTTAAAATTTTAAGAATATTTTTCTGTTAAAATATTGCAAATTTTTATATTAGAATTTTTTTTTAAACAATACAGAGGAATTTCAGGCTGCATATTAGATAGATTGGAAACCCATAAAATTTGCATGTTATGCAATTAAATTTAAAATTTTTGAGATAGGAAGAAAAAATTCAATTGTTTCATTTGAAAAGTGGCCATAAAAAAGAGATATTTTCTTGAAAAAAACTTTTTCCCAAATCAATTACCCTCTCTCATCCAAACAGACTGCAAAACAAACCAAACCCTGAATTTCAACTAAATAAAATGGGAAACAGAAATTTCTCCTTTCCAAATCTTTCATAGTTAAAATTTTTTCTTTCATTTGCATTAATATATATCATTTTTTTTAATTTGATAAATTCATAAATGTTTAATAGATTTACAACTACTTAAGTAACTTTTTCTCCTGTAATATTAAAATATGAATACTTTGTTTTTGAAAATTTGAAATGCATTTGATGCAAAAAAAAAAAAATAAAAATCAACATGAGGTGATTTGTCTAGTTTCTTGAAAAATTTTTAATCTTTTTAACAAGAAGGATGAAAATTTATATTTATAATTTTTTTTTTTTTTTTTTTTTTTTTTTTTTACATTTCACCCCAAGCAAGGTGGGAGTGCCACTAGCATGCAAGGGGTTACAGAGATTGAGAACAAGAGTAAAGAGGATGTTTGAAGGAAAGGATAAAGAGAAGGACGGGGATCAAGATCAAGCCATCAGAAGATGTCGATTGACATTATATTTGAATATTTGAAGATTAAAGCTATCAGGGAAGCAAGTAAGAGGAATGGAGTTCCCCTGACGGGAAGTGCAAGATAAGCTGTTAGAGTAGAAGAGATGGCTAAATTTAACCGTTTTGACAGTGAAAGGGAGAGACAGAGATGCCAACCTAGTAGCACGCTCAAATTCATGCAGTTTGGGAACCAGTGAAAATAGCTCGTCAGAGCAGTTGCCATGAAAATATTTGTAGAAAAGACAGAGGGAAGCCACAGCACATCTGTGTGAGAGTGACTAGATGAGATGCCAGATTAGGACCTATCACATTACCTATATGTCTCTTCATTTTGTCAAGGAACTCAAGATGAACAGCAGGGACACCAGACCATATATGGCAGCAGTATTCAATGCAAGGATGAATGGTTGATTTGTAAATTTGATCGATGGACTCAGGCAAGAAAAACCTTCTGGTGCAACACAGAGAACCAACTTTCCTTTCAGTAGATGAAGCTATTGATTCAATGTAGTTGTTCCACCTCAAGTCAATGGAAAGCATGAGACCAAGCAGGTGCAGGGAGATGCTCTCATGGAGTTGGGCATCAGCCATTTTGATGGGAGGCAGGGAGGGTTCTCTATGGTGGTTAAATGAAAGCAGTTTTGTTTTGGAGGCATTAAAATTTACAAGCCATTTCCTGCCCCAGTCAACCACAGATTGAAGGTCCTTTTCAAGATCAACAGCTGGGTTAGTTTTGACAGCAATGTTGGATTTAATATTGAGGCAGGAGTAAAGAGTAGTGACATCTGCGTAGATGCCTGCTTGGGAACTGATGACATCAGGAGGATCATTGATGAAGATCAGAAACAGTGTAGGACTCAGTATAGAGCTTTGGGGAACACCAGCGTTCATATGAAAGGAACTGGAGGAGAACCTGTTTACAGTTTGACAGGAATGATTGTATTAAGTCAAATAATCATCCTGTAATGCCATATCCCTGAAGCTTATGAAGATGGCTGGCATGCCAAAACCTATCAAATGCTTTAGAGATATCAAGAGTGACTACTTGAGCTTCTCCAAGTGCTTGATATACAAATTCAGTAATGGCCATGAGCATGTCAGCGGTAAACCAGGCAAAGCAGAAACCATATTGCTTGTCAGATAGCAGATCATGGGATGTAAGGTTCTTAACCACTTCAGTGTTGATTAAAGCCTTGAAGACTTTGCCAAAAAGTGGTAAGAGACTGATAGGACAGTAGTTAGATGGGTCAGAAGGGTCTCCAGAATTCTTGAAAACAGGGACAACAGATGAGGACTTCCAACAGGCTGGAAAGCAATAGTCAACGAAGCAACAGTTATATAGTTTGGAGAGGACTGGAGCCAGTTCAGGAGCTCATTTCTTCAGGACTACCGCTGATATCCCATCCCTACCACAGGCCTTATGGGGGTATAATTTAAAGACAATGTCCAATACCATCTCACTCAATAGGGCCTTAGTTCTAGGGGGGAAATCAGGAGTGGGTACTCTGTATGTTGAATTGGATGAGAATTTCTGAGCAAA
Source organism: Acanthosepion pharaonis (assembly GCA_903632075.3). Classification (NCBI taxonomy): domain Eukaryota; kingdom Metazoa; phylum Mollusca; class Cephalopoda; order Sepiida; family Sepiidae; genus Acanthosepion; species Acanthosepion pharaonis. The sequence continues at coordinate 12,024 of CAHIKZ030003249.1, read as the reverse complement.
GCTGAGAAAGTCATGACCTCAAATTGGTTAAATAGAGGAGGTATTGTGGATTTGCTGTTGTTCAGTACTTACTTGCAGAGCCACCAATAATCTTTAGAACCAAAATTGCAAGATGCAATACATTATTTCATTCTTTCAGCAAATAGTAACTTTGCTTCAATGAGGACACACTTGCACTCATTATGGGCAGAGACAAAGAGACATCTATTGCAATGAGACATGTTGCTTCAGTACAGATAGAAGAAGTGATTCCTATGGGCAATAGCAGCTGAGAACGAGGGAGATGAGTGCAATCTAACTTTATATTTTCTTGCGGAGATGAAAGCCTTGATGCCAGCTTTTACCCAGGAGGAGACCTCAGATGGACATTTTGGAATGGGGTGCTTAAAAACCATGTTCCAGGGGACATTGCGAAGGAAATCATAGAACGAGTTCCAGTCTGCTTGTTGATAACAGAAAGATATTTTGTTGGTAGGAGATTCTTTGCTGGAGGAGGAGTAAAAGGAGATGTTAACTGACACTATGGCATGATCCCACTTGCCAAGAGGGCAGAGCTGTGTGGCACAACATGAGTTGGGAATGGAGGTAAAACAGATCAAGAAGGGAAGGGACATATAAGATATATAGACATATAATATATATTAAAATCTGCTATATTTTGATGGGAAGAATGCTCAGTATCAGAAAGCATTTATAGATATAAAAAGGTTGTACATAGGAATCAATACAATATGGTGACTGTTAGTTTCACACATCATTGTGATCTTCAAATCAAGTGCCACTACTCTTTAATGTATATATTCATATATACTACCTTTAATCTTCTAGACAGTTGTCCATAAATGATTAAAATGTTAGTGAATTTGGTGGTATAGTAATTGTGAATTCAATCCTTGGGTCAGGCTGTACAGGTATACTTAGTGAAAATTGGTATCCCAAGAAATACCAATTTGTGGAACAGCCTCCCATGTTGGTAAAAAATGTTCACTAGATACTTAACTTCTTCAAGTCAAGGATCAATTATTATTTATCTTCCGTTTTTTCATATTTTTTTTTTATCAAATTCACCACATGTAAGACAGTAAAGCCGCTAAGGTACAAGGGGTTACTGAGTGTGAGATAATTAGAAAACAAGCATTATTGGGGAGCAAGAAAAATAGAAAACTAATCAGGAAGACAGTAGATAACAATTGACATTACATTTAAAATTTTAAAGATCAAACTTGTCTGGAAGGTAAGAAGCAAGAAGAGAATTCCATAAGCAAGAAGTACAAGAAAAGAAAATATTAGCATAGAACTTACAGTTACATCTAACCAGTTCAACTGTAAACCAATAGGACCTTGTTCATAATCTAGTATTGAGCTTAAATTAATAAAATCTAGGTACCATAGCAAAGAGTTCATCTGAACAATTACCATCGAAGTATTTATAGAAAAGGCCCAGGAAAGCAATTTTATGGTGATAGGAAAGTGACTGAAGTTGAGGCGCCAGGTCAGGACCCATAATATGGCTGATTCCTCTTTGGTTTTTATCAAGAATCTCTAAATATAAGGCTGGAGCACAGGACCACATGTGGCAGCAATATTCCTTGTCCTCATAATCTATCTACCACATTCTCTTTCATTCACATCACACCTCATTCATCATAACTATTTTAACAGTTATCTTCTAGCTTGTATGACTCTCAAGCCTTATATTGGGTGAATCTTAGTATTGAAAAAATTCCCAAAATCTGTTTTGGAAGAATTTCTTGACTGGCTGAAAACTATTCAACACACATTTATAACATATTTAGATGGTACCATTTCTCCAGAGTCTTTGATGGAATCTCTTTCGATTGTGTCTGTCATTTTAATTTTAATTTTTCTATTTTACAAACAAATATTGAAATATTTCTCGAGACAGTATATCTTTTGAGACTTAAATTTTCTCTCCAACGATGAAGACAAGTTTTCCCAAATGAAGACAAAAGCCTGTCACATTTCTTCAGAATCAAAACAAAGTATTTTCAGCTTTTTTGGTATGTCTCATATTGTAAATGCATCTTTTTGAAAGATTTTGACAGAATTAACCATCCTTTGGAAGTTGTTGAAAAAAAATATTATTAAAAAAATGGTTTGATGAATTTTAAGAATAGTTGATTTTAAGACCCTAAACCAGCATTTCTCAACCAGTGCACCTGGGCTCAAGTTTCTTGCACTCTGAAATCCAGCCATTTGTGTAATATGATCCTTTTAACAGAAGGGAAATTTATGAATTATTTTTATATTTAAAATATATTTCTTTTTAAAAAGCTAGAGAACCAAGCATATGTCTCAGTCAAGTCTTTCTCATATATTTTAAACTAGATGCTAAATTCCTTAATCTTTAAGGAGTGGATAATCCTTTTCCTTTTGTCTTCCTCAAGAGATTTAAATCATTCATTATTGGCCTCTCTAAAGTAATAGCAGATTCTTCATAAAATCCCTTTAAATGAAGACTTCTTTGGAAATGCTAAATCAAAATTTCATATTTTCAAATTTCATGACTAATTTTCCTTATTAAAATGTAAAGTATGCACCAGAGTTTTATTATTCTATAAGTGTGCCCTGAAGTAAAAAAAGATTTAGAAATACTGCCCTAAAGTGATATTTTTCTATTTTCTGCAATTAAACTGTTTTTTCTTCTACAGCCATTTAAAGATAAATGTTGGCAAGAGTTAATTTTTTTTATATGAAACAAAACATGATTATATTTCTCACATAAATTTAACAATTTTTTAGAGCCAACATTTTTGTATGAAACTTTACACAATTTTCTTTCTCATATAATTCAAAGTTCTTTTGAATTATGTGAAAAACAGGTGAATATTCTTAATCTTAATTGATTCATTATTACTAACTTGAATATACTATGATAACACAACCAATCAGAAGAAACAAAACACATTTAAGATAGTAAAAGCCAGATCATGTTTTTGAATAGCCTCATCAGATAGAAACTTACATATGGATACCATGTATGGCACCAAACTCATTCAAAAATATCTAAACTGCCAGCTGTATAAAACTACTATCTCAGATCAATGATTGAAAATGGCTTCAAGCAAATGAAGCCTGCAAACCTTAGCAAAGACCACTCTTATTTGAACCTTGTTTACTACAATATCACAAAGAACTGTACCAAATAACAGAAACCACATCATTTGAGGACTTTCAGTAGCAGCAACAACCAAAAAGGATAGCACATGTAACTCAAAAAGAGAATAATGACATAATCAACTGTTTTACATTACTTCAAACAAAAGTTTAGGAAAGAAGTTACCCATCAATACTAGAAAGAGCAACAACAGTTACTGAACTTGAGAAACCTATTTTCCTGAAAAAACTTTTAAGAGAAAGATTTGATCATCTAAGATCATTTGATTATTTGACCACCAGTGGGTCATAGAAGAAAGTTGGTAGTGTATGAGTTTATGTGAGACTGTGTCGGTAATGCCAGTATCATATTTCAGCTCTGGGTATATTATGATGACTGACCACATCATTGGAAGATGGATAAAATTAATTCATCAGTTCTGATTTTGGCTGACTTTCCAGCTCATTATATACATATCTAGAGATTTACTTTAGAAACGGCCACTTTTTGCTCACAATCAGTGACCTTATGTCTAGGTTGGGAACAGATCTTCTTTCTGATTTACTCACTAGATTTTGACATATGTATCCTGGTTAGGACAGTTTATGACTGAGTGGTTGAAATATGAATTCATGGCCTAATGATTTTGAATATACATCTATTTTTAATGATGTTGAAGTTTTGGTCTCTTTGTTATTATTTGTTAATTTTTATTTATTTATTTTTCTATCACTACACTCCTGAAAAAAAAAATTGCTTTCTTTGTATTCATCATCTACAAATTGTTTTTAATATCTGAATCATTTCCAGGGTAAGTGTTATGGTCCAGGTTAGGACCAAGGAAGAACAACACAAACACAAGAGTAGAAATAATGAAGATATATTACACGAAATAATAATACAAGATGTGGAAGGTGTTAGTATGACTGTCAGTCTGGTTTGGAGTGAACTACTATCGGCTCGACTTGATTCGTCCCTCTCTCTTGAGAGGCGTAGTATACATAGTGTTAGGAAGAGTTCATTCTGTAGTTATAGGTAAGGACCCATGACAGTAAGGAAACATAGGACAAAGAAATTTCTGATAATATATCTTGTCAGTTGCTCCTGAACAAACATTGCTTTTTTTGTATTCATCACCATCTACAATTTTTTTTTAAATATCTGAGTTACTTCCAGAGTCAGGAAACATGGAACTGAGAAATTTCTTACAAGATAACTCATTGGCCATTCCTAATTGGTTAATATCTAAATACATACAATAATTTTCCCATTTATACTAAACAATTTTTAGTCATCATTTTTTTAAGTATATATGATTTATCCATTGATTTATTTTTCTGTAGTTATTATAGATTTATTACAAGTTCAGTGTACTGTCTCAACACACCACCCCCATTATTTTTCTACCAAACTTAAAACCAATGAGAATGATTGATTTCTTTTCTTTCATATTAACCTTTTCTTAGCTGAATTGCATCCCAAAACTAAAGAGCTCCAATTTTTGTGTTATTTACTCTTATAGCTGAGGAGAAGAGAACTAGTGTAAAGTGAACAAAATTTGTCAAAAGTCAAACTCAGTTCACTGATGCCATTTTCCGCATCATTAGTTGTTAAATAGCAATGTGATTTGTGATATCAACAATTTCTTGATTCATTCTTGAACTAATGAATGTTCTCTGATGTCTTTAGTATTTCTTGAGGATATTTCAACTTCAGAATATTTGACATAAGTTTTTGAGGACATTAAAAATAATTTTAAAATTTTCTTATAAAGGGTGGGTGACTACTCTGTGTTGGATATAAGTCACAACAACTTGGTGACCCAGTCTGTTGAAGTTGTTGAGCACACTTCACGGGAGCATTCATGTTTGCATACAGGAAAAGTGAATTATTTACATTGTCATGTCTTTCATCATCAATAATGATTAAAAGATAAAATTAGTTACTACTACCAGACAACCCAGACAACAGAATTTGTTTACTATAAATATTCCTCTGAATCACATTTGTGTTGTTTGCTGATTTTGACAGAATGAAACCCAACATGATTACAGTATCCTTAACTGGGGCACATTTATTCTTCATATATACAAGGCCTGATCTAAAACTATCAAGACTGGTGCTATAAAATAAAAACTACAACACATATCAATTCAGCACTTGATCTCCTTCAAAGTAGTCCCCTTTCTGAAGCCACACACATTATCCAGCATTGTTTAAATTGATGGAAGAATTTCTGGAATTCCTTTTTTGGGATAGCAAGCTGCTGGCTTGTCACATTCTCTCAGATTTCCTTGATTACTTGAAATCTTGTTACTTTCAAATGGAATTTCATTTTTGAAGAGGAAAAACTTGCACATGACAAGAGCTGGAGAACATGGTGTTTGTCAGACCTGGCGAATATTGTGCTTGGCAAAAACTGCTGCATAAGCCATAGTTGGTGATGGAACCTCTGTGGTGTGGTAAGACAACCACACTCTACACACTTTCCTTCCAAGCACTGCTATAAATAACAGAAGTGAGCGAGAATGTTATAACTTAGTGTGTATACACGACAGAGTTCAAGGTGAATCTGTGCCAAGCAGCTTCACTCTGTCTAATTTAGCTCCATTACCATAGCAACTGTCCTGTTATTTTTTGATCAGACCTCATATATTAGTTGCAATATTTAGCCATTATTGCATTTATAAATATCTCCAATAAATATACTCCCAAGAGTTCACTGTACCTTGTATCAATTATTTTAAAAAGATGCTGACAATCTTTACTTGGTCAGGGAATGTTGATTCATTCAAACATGAAGCAGCAAGCTTGAATCCCTATGGTCAACAGAACTCAGCAGATGCGCAATGAGTGAGGTAAAAGAAGATTCCACTCATGTCCTTCTATCCTTCCATACAATTGAAGATGGCAACACAAAATGGATTCCTTGTTTAATCCCTCATTGTCTTTCTAACCACATTTAAAAACAGATTAGAAGTCTCCAAACAAAATAACAAAATCTAAGAGTGGCAGAGGAAGATCACTAGCTGTTTAATTAAATGAGTTATATTATTACATAGGTGTGCTGTCAAACCAATTGTATAACCTGATTCAAACCTATTTTATTATTATATTTATAGACAGATGAAATGGATGTGTATTTGATGTAACAATTATTGACATTGAAAGTAGAAATGGTATATCAAGTTCCAACTCTGAATAAATTTCTTTCATTCATTTCTTACTATTGCCCTTGGGAAAGGTATGAATCCTTCTTCCTCCAGTTTAAATAACAGAGCAGATTACCCTGGGTGGTAACCACTTTACGAGAAGGAAAACTCTTAATCCAAACTACTACTACTACTACTACTACTACACAAATTAAGAGTTAAATCTTTAAAGCAGTTGATTGACATACAAAACCATCTTCTGGTTCCAAATCAGATTGGTTTATCCTTTCATTTGGATTTGATTAACCAATATCAAATGAGAGATATTATGTATGGGCAACTTAGGATCTCTATGGCCACTGTCCATGCCCATACATATGCTATCTCCTGAGGTGGACAGAGGACAACACAACCCAAATATACATCAATAAGTCTGTAGCTGAATAACGAAAAACAAATGTTTGTTTTTCAATGTAATCTGCTTCCTTGTCAAAGCTTTTAACCCAATGCTTCTCCATTAATCATCTAAATGGAACCTTATGAAAATTTAATCTCAAAATTAAGTTCATAACTGTATCAGGCTATGGACTTATTCATGCAACCATGTATATTTTTATCCAATAATATATTCTATACTTATTTACCTGTACTGGCAATATTTTGTAAGTTTTTATTATTTTATAAGTGCAATGTAACTACAAAATGACAATCCATTTATTTGTGAGCCAAAAGCAGTCAGGTAGCTAAAAATAATTTAATACGTATATCAATTATAATGTTTTAGGTCAATTGATTGATTCATTTTCTATGGTTTATCAATCTTATTCCAAGATCATCTTCAGGGGTGCAAGTAGTACAAAACTATATGTTGTTCATTAGTAAAAGTATTTATACAAAGTTGTGTGTTGTTATCCATTCCTGTAATTTTTTCTATTATGCTTTTAAATGCAAAACGGTTGACAATGTGCTGAGTGTTCATTAAAACATGAAAATTTATCCATTATGGAATTTTTTCTCTCTAGGTTATAATGTCATGGTCACATGTGCATTAAAGCATGAAAAAACTGTTCCTTTACAGGCATTTCAGAACATTACTGCAGTATTCATAGTTGATTCTGTTCAGTAATGGCTTTAATTTTTTAATATAAATTGCTTCTAGTATCTGTAGTCTGAATTTGTTGTTTTCTTAGTGTAACAAATTCAGACTACAGATACTAGAAGCAATGTATATTAAAAAATTAAAACTGGCATTGAACAGAATCAATTATGAATTTCTTTTTCCGGGGGATCATTAAGTTCAAGTATAAATTCTTGTACTAATGAACAGCATTTAGTTTTCTACTACTTTTTTTACCCAAAGATGATGTTGAAATGAAGATCGAAAGTATTTTCGGAAATGAAAATAAAAGAAATTTAAACAGCTATGAATAATTTTCTCTCATCCTTTAACATCAATACACAGAAGGTTATTCATTGAGTATGAACGGGTTTTGTTAAAATTAGCAGATATAATGTCTGTAATTTATTCAATCAGACATATATATATATATATATATATATATATATATATATATATATATATATATATATAACAGGTTCAAAAAAGACTATGTACCAAAAACAATATAAATTTTGTTTCTTATCTTTTGGTTTTATCCTCTTTGAAATAGTACATCTTGATACCTTAACTTTCAGGAGTAAAAGAGAGAGATTGACTTTCCCGACTAACAATGTCTCATGTGGGTTTTGTCAGGTCACATGACTATTTTCTCATGAATATTTATAATCCTTTGCCAGTGTTATTTTTGTTTGGTCGATGGGAGATAACTTTTGATCTATCACTACAAACCTCCCCACCTAGTAGCAGAGTTTAGTAGTAGTGATATTGGTTGTCTTTTTTCCAAGAAACCTTTCTACCTGCTTTTGTATGACTAGGCTTACTATTTCTGTCTGTTTTCTATATCCATTATTATATCATCACTATGAGGTTGATTTTCAGTTATTACTTGCTTGTCATTTTTAGGTTCAACATGTAGTTTTAATCTATTTATTGATACCATTGATTGTATCTCATTGTTCATTTTAATTACAAAATATTTGTCAGTTCTACATAACACTTAAGGTGTAAGGGGCTTCCAGAGGCTTACAAACTCTGCCTACTCTTAGCCATACATTTTACATGTCTTAAGCTTGTCCAGAACATATTGATGTGACTTATTTACAGACCTTTAATCTTTGTTGAATATAAGGCATGTAAGGTATGTTGTAACTCCTTAGTAAACATCTAATTATCTATGTTATCATTAGTATCATCTACTAGCAACTGAGGAATCATTATATGCGTTCCTATAACTGTAAAGAAAGGTGAGGTATTGGAAGAATTAGTTGCAGCACACAGATACCCATTAGAATTATTGGAATGGAGTTCAGCCATGATTCCTTTCTAGCTATTAATGTTGTCTTAACTGTTCTATGTGCACATTCGATCATTCTATTAATTTGCAAACACCTTATTATATTTTATAAAAGTATCATATTAGTATTATATTTAATTTTACCTTATATTTTTCTACAAGTATTACAATTACATTATATATAGAATTACATAGAATTAAAATCTCTGGTGCTAATCTGCTATGTACTCTCTAATCTCCTATATGTCAATGATTGCTGGGCAATTTCATTATATATGAATAAAATATTTGAAGCAACTGTGTTACTATTCAACAGAAAGGTGTGGTGAATACTACACATATATTCATAAAAATCATAAACAGATGAAATTTTGGGGTCACATAGTAAGGAAAGTAGCATTAGAGAATTTAACACTCACAAGACACATTGAAGGGAAGAGAAGCAGAGAAATGTAGTGAAAAACCTACTTGGCAATTTTTGAGGAAATGAAAAATGGACTAAGTATCACAAATGCAAAAAGGTGTTGTTAAGGAACAAGCATTACTTTGAACAAAATATATAGGTAGATGTGGAGAACCATGTTTTCCCACATTATGAATATCACATACAGAGTAATATCTAAGTGCCATTGTGTAAAAATTGTTTCCTTTCAATTATGTAAATAAATACATTTTTAAACATTTCAAATAAGTTAAAACAAAAATGGTGTAATCATAGTATGAGGTGGAGTAAAAAATTGATTTGTCCTCAAACTGGATCTGAAGACTTGTCAGAAGTCTTCAAACTCAGAAAGTTTGTTTCTTTTGCTGAGTGACAAAACAGAAGCAGATAAAATACAAACAATCCTAAAAGAAGAAACATCTCAGGAGAGAGTTGCTCATAAGCAGAACAAAGTATAATTATTTTATAACAATAGAAATAACATAACCAACAAATTTCTGGAGAAGAAATTTTGTTATTTTATATAATAATAGATTCTAAAATTGCCAAAAAAAAGGCTCAGATAAAACAAATATATTAGTATATATTTGCCTCAATATATATATATATATATATATATATATATATATATATATATATATATATATATATTTAAAGAAAGACATTTTTATGTTTTAACATTCTTTTATAGATACAAGTATTTTAAGTAAATGCTCTGTTTATAATAAACAGTATTAAATAACACTTACCAGCCTGAATGTCCGAGAAATTTTCATAGAAAATATTCGTCCTTCGACAGGATTCGAACCTGTATCCTATACAGAACCGTCATATAGCCTGACATGCTATATTTCACTCAATCATCCTACATCTTCCCTCACTCTCTCTCTCTCATTCTTAGTCTATTTATCTGTTCCAATCTACTCATATGTATGTACTTATCTATCTTAGTGTTCATATATATCTCAAATCTTTCATATGTATCTACTTACCTCACTCATTCTATTCATATCCATCTATCTGAAACCTTTTGTCTATCTACCTCAGTCAATTTATTCATATCCATCTGTCTCAAATTTTTCATATCTACCTACCTCTCTCAATATCTATCTATCTATCTATCTATCTATCTATCTATCTATCTGTTCACATATATAGCGCTCAGCCTGTTATTTATATATCAATCTAACAATTCACGTCTGTTGATATCTATCTATCTATTTATCTGAGTTAACATGTATTTATCAATTTGAATTTGTTCATATCTATCTATTAATCTGTTCATATCTCTAAGCTTTTTTTATATCTATCTGAAAATTTTAACACTCACAGGTTTTATACTGAAGAAAAGAGAAATATTGTGGGAACAATGAGTAACCATCTTAGAGATCTTGAGGGAATGGATAGCAGAACAGAGACAAAGAGGTTTGGCAAAGGGGCAAAAGTTACTTAAAGGAACAAAAGAAAGGAAATTATAGAGAGCCATGATTTCTCATCTCTTGAAGGGACATGCCACATAAAAGAAGTTAATGGATGGCATAACAGAGACAAAGAGACATGTCAAATGAGCAAAAGTTACTTATAGAAACAAAAGAAAGGAAGTTGTGGCGAACCATGATCATGCACATCCTAAAAGTGCATGGTATATAACCAATCATTGATCTATTTATCTATCCACATAGATTTCTTCTTATTTATTTATACAACTAATGGTGTTAATTTGTTCATATCTATCACAGTTTTTTTTATATATCTGCATATTTATTTATATATTCAAGTTTGTTCATATCTATTTACTTATCTATCCATGTATGCTTATATCTTTGTCTATTCTTATGTCTATAACCAAAAAATGTATTCTGTATCCATCTCATCTTGCATATTATCTACCTCTTTATCTATTTACTGGTTTATCTATTCTGATAAGTCTATCTCAATCTGTTTGATCTATCCCTGTGTTTATAATTATCTATCTCTGTCCATTCATATCTCTCCATCTATATAATTCCTTTAATATCTATCAATTTATCATTGTCAGCCTTTTCATATTGATTCTTTAGTCTGTTCATATTCTTCATCTAACATGATGATGTTAAAATGTCATAAAATCAATCAAATAAAAAAAAATCAATTGATTCTTTCCATTAATCAAGATCCACAATTCTTTTAATGTTCCCAAAACAAAGATTCTTGCTTAAATATTGTCATCTTCTCTGTATTTATTCTTTCTCATGTCTCCTTTCACTGACACCAGCAAAGAGACATTTTTTTCTTTGCACACTGGACACTGATATTAATTTACAGGATCTCATCTCTGAATTTCCTTTCTCATTTCTTCCTTCCATCTGAGCAAGAAAGACCAAGGAATGAAGACACAAGTCTCATCTTTCTAATTCCTCCAAAGAATCCAATGGACACTGAACGTGAATATTTTATAAAAGTGTTTCAAATATACAAGCTACTCTCTCCACAAGGAGCTAACATTATTCAAATTTAGTGACAGCATGAATAAGGCAAACATGTCACTTTGAGATGACCAATCATAAATGATGATATCAGAATGAAACCAATAGAAATATAAGTACATATTTACATATTTATATAAGTATAAGATGTCACTGGGGACTAAATCATAAATTCCTAACACAGAAGATTAACACATTAACTGCATATATTGTGAATATATATTTTATATTATATTTAAGGGTTTAGGGCCATATCACATTCAAACACTGGTTCTTGTACAATCACCAGAATTAAGTAACGTCAAGCCTGGTCAATAGCTAGATAGTTGACCACTTGAGAATACCAAGTGATATAAGCTTGGATGTGTGAATGGGGTGATGAATAATGACTCAAAATAATAAATTGAAGAACAGAGTTCAAATTCCATTCAAA
>CAHIKZ030003248.1:87500-117475 GCA_903632075.3 Acanthosepion pharaonis | reverse complement strand
TTGACCCAAGAATTGTGATTGAAATTGGGTAGACTGAACAATTAGGGTCGTCAAAAGGTGTGCTAGCCTTAAGTCACAAGCAATCCTGACCGGGGGTGCTTGGATTGTTCAGATTTTGATCATTCTACATAACACGCTCTCTCCCAGTATCTTTAACTAAGGTCTTCTCAATATTAAATATATTTTTGGCTCTGTGGGTGTTGAATAAATAGTAATATGCCTGAGCGAAAGACTGCAATACGGATTTCTTAGCCGCCTTAGTAAATTCTGTAATACGAATAGCTAGAGATTATATATATATATATATATATATATGTGTGTGTGTGAAAGATGTATGACAAAGTGAGAAAAAAATTCGTGCGATATGTATCTTATTTTAAAAGTTCATCGAACCAAGACTTTTGTTGCATCATTATTTTTGTTATATGTATGTATTTCTGTAAAATTTAAGAGAGGGAGAAAAAGAAAAATGATAGATACAGATATTGAACGAAAGAGATAGTGAACGGGGGGGGCAAAGATAGAGAGAGGGAGGGAGGGCAAAGATAGAGGGGGAGGAAAAGATAGAGAGAGGGAGGGCAAAGATAGAGAGAGGGAGGGCAAAGATAGAGAGAGGGAGGCAAAAGAAGAGAGGGAGGGCAAAGATAGAGAGGGGAGGGCAAAGATAGAGAGGGAGGGCAAAGATAGAGAGAGGGAGGGAGGGAAAAATGAAAGCACGCAAACAAGCGTTCAGAGAATCCCAAGCCATAACTATTTTTTTTCGTTCTTTTAGAAGTATTGTTTTTCTTTGGTACCTTCCCTTCTCCGATTGCTTGTCTCTTTCTGATAAAATGTTTTTTTTTTTATTTTGTTATACGTGAAAGAATTTTAGAAAATCTTTGTTGTATTTTATCAATGGATTTCTCTTAGTGGAATATAAAATATGTTTCATCATTTATAGCCGACTCCCCTCAGATAGTGAGTGCCAATGTCTATCAGGGCTTCCTATTGTTTGTAGCTCTTAGCAAGTTTTTAATTTTTAATATAAACATCCCCCTACGCACTATGCTTCTTTTACCGAAAATTGCGTGTTTATTTTCTTACTGAATCCGTTGTCCGCCTTTTCTCAACATTTCTTGTAGAGTTTTTTCTTCCCTTTCTCCGAATGTGCACAAAAAAAAAACCAAAAAAAAAAACCACTCACATCTGTCTTTCTTATTCTAATTTAAAGAAGATTATTTAATACCTTTTTTACGAAATGGAAAATTTGTAATTCTTAAAAATATTCTTTCAACTGAATAAATAATTATTTACATTTGAATTGGTTCTCTTAGTTGCCGCAGTATATGTTCCATATATCCGCACGTAGACTTTTCAAAGAATTATCTGTGTACGTTGCTATTGCTTTTTATCTACGAAGCTATCTAATTAACTATTAATTCTATCACACTTGTTGCTGAATAGAAAAAAAACAACTAAATTGTATCAAAGTTCGTAGACTTGAATCACAAAGAAAATTTAACCATTCCTTTTTCAACATTAACAACTAAACTATGATTTAAATATAGAATTTTAAAAATAAGCCCTGGGTAGTACAAGTACGTTTCTGCAAAAGATTGTTGTGAATACTATTGATTGACTTTGTTACTAACGAGGAACTTCTATGGTAAAAGAAAAATGTCACACTCAGATAGAGAAATTTTAATTTTCTTGTGAAAACAGCATGGAAAATGACATATGCACAAAACATTTTATAAGCAAGTGAGGCAGAGATAAGCATCGAAAAAATACCTAATGAAATTTTGTATTGTTTGGTAGAAGAGCGATTAACTGTGAGATAGCAAAAAGACAAAACCTACAAAGAACTATGAAATACAGGGAGTCGTGGAGAGCCATGATCGCTAGCATCCCGAATGCAAGCGGGATATAGTAGAAGAATATAACGTTTTGGATATTATTTTGTATTTGATATTTGCGAAAGTTATTGTGAGTTTTGCCGGTCAACTGAATAAATACTGTAATTCAAATATCATTCATACCCGTCTGTATTTCTGGGATGAATTAATACCGGTATTTACATCACTGGCGTAATGATTGCTATACGTATCTGGAAATCATACAAGGATTCATCACTGGTTGCAACAATCTTAACATAAGATATGCAGATGAACTAGTGGTGACAGCAGAGACAGAAAATAAATTACAAAACCTCCTTCAGATCGTAGCGAAGGAGGAGCGATAAGAAGGGAGTAAGCATAAAATGCAAGAAGACAGAATGTTTGGTCATTAATTAAATGACAAGCCCGAAATGCGATTTACCGGTTGGGGACATTGAAATCAAGCAAAAATTCTAAAATCTGGGAAGTTTTCTAGCAGAGGACCGTAAGTGCGTCTATGAGATCCGAAAAAGTCTTCCAATGACCAAAGACGCATTTCAAAATCTGGACAGAGTATTACGAGAAAGGAGGATTTCGTTGGTACCAAAGAAAAGAGTACTGTTACGTTTTACCCGTCCTCTAGGGCAACAAATGTTGGACGACCTGCGCAAAGATGAAGAAACTCGAGACAACAGTATATGGTTCTGCAAAAAGATACTAAGTATACCATGGACCTAACATGTGAGCAACGATTGAGAGGATGCAAAAATCAGATATAGGCAGCTGACATTTCTGGGACACGTAATGAGAAAGGAAAGCTTGGAGGATCTGATAGTGACAAGGCGGATATAGGGAAAAAGAGACAAATGAAAGCAATCTGTTACATATCTATCGGGCTTAAGCAAGTGGTTCATAGAACAGGGTTTGGATGAAGTAGCAAAAAAACAAAAGATCTTGATAAAAAAAATGGATAGGGAAAAGTGGAGAGTCATTATATTGAGTCACCCCCCCCCCACGAGGGTGTCATGTGGCACAAGGCCTTTTTAACGTGGGAATTCCCGAGCCATTAGGCTCGGCCAAAAAATAGCCCATTTGAGAGTCATGATCACCTAAGCATTGAAGGGACACGGCACATAAAAGAATATTGTGTAACCTTCAGTTACTTTGTTATTTAAGTGAAAGCTATATTTACGAGTCAAAAATTAAAAAGCTCAATAAAAGTTAATATTTTTTTTAAAACAATTTAATTTTTTTTTTAGGTATAAACATTATTACGTAAATTTCCAGTTTTAAAGTATGGTCAACGATACACGACATAATCCGGAAATTATAGCGATTGTAATCAGTAAATTTAAATTCAAAATTCCTAAAACTAGATTACGTAAAGTATTTTTCAACATTTTGAAGATGGAGTTCTTAAAAATTATTTAAAAAGGCGTTCATCTGTCATTTTTATAATTTATGTTTTAACATATAAAACCTACATAGAACAGCAGTAAAAGTTTTGACAGATGTTAACAATCTATTAAGTGATCGATGAGTGACAAGCGAAAATGATCAGATTTTAAAAATTCCATTAATCTGTTATTTTAAACTTAAAGTCAATATTTTTTTTAAATCGGATTAATTGTACTTTACATCATCTACTATTCCTTAAATTTTCAGAAATTTATATTTTATTTTTGGAAGATTTTTTAAAACTGAGAATTAAGTTTTGTTTACAAATGTGCAAAAAGTGTCCAATATTTATCGATTTTCTGAAAGCGACCAAAAAGTTGAGATTCAATTGCCATTGTGCAAGTTCAGTATTATAACTTTTCACTTCATATTCAGAATACTATGGAATGATTAACCAGTCAAATATGTATATTTTTATATATTTAAATTTCAATGATAAATTATTTTTTAAAAACTGAATTTGTTAAAACACTTATCAACATGAGGATTCTCAAATATAATGAAATACTCTACACAAAATTTTATGAAATTAAATTTGCATGAAGTGAAATTTGTATGGTTTGTAATATATTTTTTGAATAATATATAAATATTGAAAAATATATTTAATTGACTAAAGCGTTTCTTAAAATTCAATACTATCACGCAACAAGACTGAAAAATGAAAAAAATGGAAACTCAAATACTAGTGGTCTCCGAATCAGATAGAGATTGGAGGTCAAAACCTCGAGGGGGTTACAGTCCCTCAGGGAACTGCTTACTCCAAGGCAAAAAAAAGGGAAACTCAAAAGGTGGAGAAAAGTTCAGAGTTTCAAATAAGCAAAATCATTTTATCAGGAAAAAAAAAAAGAAGAACAACCCAGAGTAACGCTTTATGAGCTAGCTGATAATATGTACCATAAATTCAATTTTAAACTGTCCAAACAAGCTTTACATAGTCACCTGGACACGATTTTATAAAATCTGTAAAGCGTCAGATTCGAGCCTGAAAGAAACACGTTAGACAATAAAGAAAATAGAAAAACGTTTGAGGAGGAACTCCTTCCATCTCAAAGTGAGTATACTCAAAGTGAAAGGGAAAATGTATAGAAGCTTCCTGTTTCAACAAAATCTGTTGCCGCATCCATTCTCTTTCGCCGAATTATTTTCAAAAATTGTTTGGAGTTGAAATGAGAACAAATTAGAAGAAAATGCCGATGGTTTGAATTTGTTGCGAGGAAGTGACCCAAACACGTAATTTCATTAACTTCCTCCTCAATAGATATGGAATTTTTAAAAAATGTACAACTTACAAACAGAGCCTGTATAGATATATTTAGGAGCGATAAGGAAAACACAAAATTTACTAAGAGTTAGCTCGGACAATGAATTGTGAAGAGTCATGATCACCAACACCCTGAAAGCACAGGACACAGAATAACAAATAATATATAATAATTACTTTCCCAATATTTATGCTCTCATGAATCGTTATATAATTTCAGAATATCACGATTAAAGAATTTATATTTGCAGATTGACTAATGTAATAATAGTCAGGTACAATGAAAGTCATCCTCACCCAACCTCCTACAGTTTCTTTGCTAAGGTTTAAAATGAATTTTTAAAAATGAAAAAGCGGTCTGGAAGCTGACGGAAACGTTGTATCAAAGATGAGGATATTCATTAGTAAATAAGTATATGCAGAAGGGATATCCGACGAAAATAGATTTTACATTGACAATTTGTTTTACTAAATAGCTTTAATCTGTACCTACCTCACGATATGCTGTCTGTTTTCAGCAAGTAAAATAGCCATCAGTTGTTATGTAAAGAGATTTTGTAACGATTTATTTTAAGAATTACCCTATGGATCGCTAGGTTGAAGCTGATCTATCAGTATTTAAAAGGATCCATCAAAAATATTCGTGAGTATGCATTTTCCGATTAAAACATAAAATTACATAATTAAAATATTTGTACACATCTCTTAAACTTGATTTTACATGGCATCTATTATACTTAACTGAATAGCGAATTCTAAAGGCTTGCAAAACTATTCAGGTGTTGGATTTCTTCTCAAATGAAGTGGTTCTTTATGAGAATGTCAAATACAAAGAAAACAGGGCGTAAATTCCTCTTTTGGGGTAATTTCGCATTATTTATCATCTCTCAGTTGCGTCTCTGTCTTTGGACAGAGTGCGCTCAGGGGCTTCTCTGACTAAGTACGGAGGGGCAACTGAAAAAAATCATACTGAAGAGGTGCCCATCCCCGGGGAACAGCTGCCCAAGGCCGAAACTTGCCATTGCACAAGAGGGATGGATCGGTGCTCGCAGAGGGAGAGATCGGTGCTCGCACCGAGGCCAGCGCAAACGACGGTTTGGGGGGGGGGGCTGAGGGGAATTTTTGTCCCTAACCGGGTGTACGCGCTCGGGTCCCCACATTAATACGACCTTGTGTCATATCTTGTTCTAGTGGGGGAACGAGTAAATGCCAAATACAAAGAAAACACAATTAAGGATGCAACATCTGGTAGTTTTATTTTAAGGTATTAAGTTAAATTTGTTCAACAACCTATAATTATCTGGAGAGTATGTACAAAAGTCTAAAGGTTTACGAACACCGTGATATTATTTTTGGGATATGTTAATCTAATCCAATACAAAAGAGTGACACAAGGAAGAGGGTTTCTTAATGAGCTTGTTTTAATAGACGTAACTGTACGAATTAATGACAGAGGTACGTAGGATAATGGGGGTGGGTAACGTAAATTTGAAGATATTAAGCTTATAGTGACTGTGATATGATCCGCCCAGGGTTCATAAAGATAGGAATTCTCAAAGATAATATTTGGAAAGGAACTTCCATTATACTAAAGTAAAACGAAGGTGATGTGAATGATTCCACCCTGATCACATTGTACCGATAGCCTTATTTGTCTAGGAACAGGTAAAACAAATGAAAGCAGCTCGTGTAAACATTTCGCATGAAAGTAGTAGTAGTTTTGTGACAGTTTTGCGATGTTCCGACTGTGGGTAAACGTACTAGGGTGAAAAATTATTCCAAACCAGGTATGTCAGCAAGTTTGTCTGAAATGACTTTTCTGAAGATAGAGCATAAGAGGGGGGTGGTTCAAAGTAATCCTGTAATTTTTCAATCTCTTTAGTGATGAATAGTCCGAACGGCACCTGAGATCTGAATTTTAATTTCGAAAGATGTCCTACTGAACGAGACGTTTAGAGAGTACAGCCATTCATTATGTTTAGAAAACATTCGCAGTTTACTCAGTGATAGCAACAAGCTTTCTTTTGGCGGCATTGATAACAGTTAGTTTACTTTAACAATCGATTTTTTTATAGTTAGAATTCTGGCATGACCGAGGAGAGAACTTTGGAAATCGCCTTTCGTGTCCTTGAGAAACAGAAGCATTGTAATATGTAAATGACCTTCATAATTGAGAAAACACTTTCAGATATGTCGAAGCTAGGGAATTTTTTTTCAAACCATTTAACTACAACATATCAAAGCCATTGATTTATGTGAGGCTTTTTGAGTATTCATTGTATAATGACAAAAAATGCATTAGAAGTGGACGCCATTTTGTTAACAGATAAGATGTTTGTTTCTCTTGAGGAAAGCAACAAATTTATTTTTGGTACTGTGCTGAAGCAGTTTTCTGATGATATTAAAAGGACTGCTAATTCGATATTATGAAGAGCATAAGCTATTACCTAACTACTCAAAAATACAGCCTGCAGTCGATATTTTCCGTAAACAAGATATATATTTGTTGTCAAGGTAGCCTTTAAAAAAATATCAAATTTCATGTTTAAGATTAATAAGAACATAACTGATAATTTTATTCGGGCTAGTAGTCCTCATAGAATAAGCGTTTTTTGCTAATCCTGACACCTTCATAAGTCGAGATAGAAAAACAAATGTTGTGCTCCTATAGAGGGGAAATTAATGTAATTAATAGCCTCTGTCTTTTCACGTAGATGTAGGTGAAATGCCCCATCTATAATCAGCCCATTTGTTATAATAGTTTACATCTTAAGAACCATTTTGGTTATTAACCAGAACACATATGGAACAAAGAATGTGTTATTAAAAATGTTAGAACATATTAATATATTCCTACGGGAATTTTTTAATAACATATTTTAATATTTAAAACGATTTCATACCAAATATCATTTTTTTCTAGATTTGATTGATTTGTATTGGTAAAAGATACTAAAAATATCGAATGTTTAATTTCCAGAAGACTAATAAAACAACCCTCCCCAATTAAATGTCTTCTATTTTATTTCTCTCTTCTTTTAGTGCTCGACTAAATATAAATACAATTCAGAAATTATCAAAAATATAAGTTACATTTTGTACCGCAAGAAGGACTTGATGAAAATGTCAGATACTAAATACATAACGGTCACGAAATTACGTCACACATTAGGTATAGTAATGGCAGCCTTTTTTTCGATATATTTTTAGAAGAGTCAACAGAAATAGTTACAACATTTTTAAAAGAAAATATATGTTATGAAAAAGTGTGCATAACGAAATAGCTGGAAAATTGTTGGTTAATAAATAAAAATAAATATTCAAAGAACAAAAATGGAATATCTATTTTGAGCGTCTAGATAAAAACGCCTGGAAACATATAAGCAACGGCGAAGAAATTCCTCACAAAACAAACACGAATAGTAATAAATCAAACTTACATGATTATCATGACATTTACTTAGGAAAAATATCCAGAAATCTTCCGAATTTTGCTTAGTACATATCCCTTCGACCTCACTGTACTTCGGTTCTGTGAAAGACACCATCGATGTAGTTCCGGTTTCGAAAGATTACTCAGCGAAGGACGATAATCGTTACGTCTGGCCCACAATTTATAACTGTCGGTATTGTAGAACACGTAAAAAGAAAAGAAAAAAAATACCCTCCGTAACTTATTTTATGTGTTCATTATATACTCCAACACTTTTAAAATACCCTGTCATTTTTAATAAATAAAACATTTTTGACGGTAGATGTTATGTTGAAAATTTTAAATACGAAAATATTATCCTATTTAAATTTAACGAAACTGATGTAAAAATTAAATGAAACAGGAAGCTAGTATATTGATGTATTTTTAACTATATTTATATCTAAGAATTTCTTATATTATTATTATTGGTTTTAATGTGTCTTAAAAATTATTTTTTTGCTTTCATTCGCAATTCATTAAAAAAAAAGAAAGTTATCAACAAAATACAAAAATTTAAATAAGGATTAGATACATAAATTTAAGATTAAGGATTAAGTACATAAATTTAAAAAAGGATTAAGGATTAGATACATAAATTTAAATAATTATTAGATACAAAAATTTAAATAAGGATAAGATCTTCTTTAAGATCTAATCCAACAACAATAATAATATTAATAAGGAAATACAAGAATGTTGAATTGGAAATCCCAAAATACAAAAATTGTACCCACAAATACATATCTATATATATTGTATATAAAAATACAATTATGGAAAAAAGGCCGAAAAAGGAGGAGGGGTGAGTCTGGTCCGCACTGACTATCCTAGACCTAGATAATACGATTCAGGAAATACACGTTACAATTTGCGCATTCAGCACAAGAACTCATCCGTCACCAATCAATCTTCCCTATACCATAATACCGCATCATCTCAGGGGGACCTACAAAAACGCACCCTCCCAAAAATATATCTCACATATTAAGAAATTTTTTTATCTATGCAATTATATACGTAAAGTGTGTGTGATTTTCTGTGTGATCAATTGAAACACTTAGTATCCGAAAGGGAATGTGTATACAAAAGATATAAAAATTTAGTAGTAGTAGTAGTAGTAGTAGTAATAATAATAATAATAATAACAACAACAACAACAACAACAATAATAACAATTATCAAGTACTAAAATGTTGCTTTATTAAAAGTTCAGAAAAAACAGGAAATAATTGGTCGTATTTGTGCCAAAAAATAAAATAAAAATAAATTTACATAATAAAATAATCTTATGTAATAAAATCTGTAAATAACTAATCCTATATAATCAAATCTGTAAATTACTAGCCAAGGATGTAGCTCATTTAAGGGTGTATATATATATATATATATATATATATATATATAAATACAAAAGATAAACATAGATTTATAATATATTTATATACATATAATCTAGGTGTATTTCATCTGTTATATATGCATATATATGGCATTTTATCTGCCATATACAGGAAATTTTTTTTACTAAATTTCAGCAGAAGTAAATAAACTAACTGTTAATAAAATGGTAAACATTTAAAAGCAAACAGTATCTCGAAGAGAAAGCATGACTGTATACAAAAAGCAAGCGAGCATTCCATTTGAACGTAAAGTGATAATAGTGACAATATCCTACATGATTGAAGAATTGAATTATTAGAAGAGCAATCAATACAGATATTTTACTCGAGTTGAATAAAAACAAAGATATATAGAAGTGACGGACAAATTCATTCATAGTTCTATTCTTCTATGTGCGAACTTTACACAATAATGGTGACGGGCTGTTGTTTTTAATATCTCGAAGGCATCTGACAATTTTTTTATAGTGGTTTTCTTCAAATCGAACATTGAAATATGTCCATTCTTCTCGATCTGTTTGCATTATTTGCAGTCGCCAGCCATTCGTACTCGGATATAACGTTGTTCCTAATTTTCATCAGCTACCTCCCCGACGGTATCAGTTCTCAACACGTTATCTATATGGATGGCATAATATTTACTACTGCCTTAATAAAAAGTCTGAGAGATTCAACAATGTCAAATTGCCAGCTTGACAACAATGACATACAGTCTGTTCTTAAATAGGGTCACAAATGACTTGTTAATTTTAACTTTTCCAAAACGAAACTTCTTCTACAAGAAAGCATTTTACCTTAGTTCACCTTGGCTGATGCTAAACTCCAGGAGAGTAAGAAATCTTCATGGCCTAACGTTTACTCTAATATGAAGTGGAAATATATTGAATCAGCTGCCGTGTCTGCTGCCAGGAACGTTTAGTTACACTTTCGAACTGGATACCTTTTCAGGCCCGAATATATTTTGCATCTTTATAAGTCTACCATTCGTCCATGCATTGAATATTGTTGGCATATATGACCTAGTGCTGCTGTTATATATTTACAAAAATATTTCGATATCATTGATAATATTCAAAGAACTATCTACAGTGTCATTTGTTCTGACCTGGCATCACTCTACGTCATTTTCCCACCGCCGTAGACTTTACTAATAATAAATACTTAAATGTTCTAATGATATAATAAATAAATAATTCCATAAATACTTAACTGTTCTGATGAACCTTAATCCAGAGTAAATTAATTTCATGTATTTCTGCGCGTTACAAGATTAGCAGCAAGGTCTAATCATTTCTCGTTGAAATTACGATATGTAGCCTTACGCTGTATGCTAACAGCTTTTCTCACACTTTTCGCTTTTGGAACACGCTTCTTGCTTTTATTTTCTAGGCATCTTTGATCTTCAACAATTGAAATGAAATAACATTTTTTCTCTTCTTGATTCCTGATATTTTATTGTTATCTCTCCCAAATAATATTTTCCTTTTCTTATATTCCTTTACAGTCAGTAACACCATGCATTTTAGTGGCTTTATTGACTTGGTTCTGGTGAAATGATTAAAAAAGAGGTCCCTTCCGAAAGTTGGCAATCATGCATCGCTATAATTCCTTGTCCTTTGTAGATCTTAATAAATTTTGTCTTTTTGTTATCTCTCCTAAAACTTGTTCTCTCATCCATTTGCAAAATCTCGCTAGGTAAGTTATGCGTCATTTTCTTCTTTCCCTCTTGCTTTCAATATGATCTTTGAATATCACATTACAGAAACAATTATCTTCAAAAAGTGAAAAGTTTAAAATTTCCATATCACTTCTGCTCAAATGTATGTCAGTGTCACTGTTTACAAGTTATTTAACGACTTCTCTTTCAGTCGACGTGTGTTTCTTTTTCTCAGATAAAATTATAAAATAAATATTGCGCATAAAGTTGGTCTTTAAAATATTTGCCTGAAGTTAAGTTTAGACTTTTTTGTCAAAATGTGCATCTTATATGATGTCAGATACTTTGTTTAGACTTTTCTCGCCCTGATGGATGTTATACCAACGCTTCATCTTTTAGAAACTTCAGCTACTTTCATGCACACTCGTGTTTTGTAAATGTTGGATATTAAGAATCGAATCATTTATTCAATCTACAAGGATTGATTTTCTCATTTCGCTGTCGATGCTAAGGGATTTCTCGTATCTATTAATTCATCTTAATTCTTTTCGGTGATGCCGTAAAAAAAAGCAAATACAACAGCACTGTTAAAATTAACTGATGCGAGATATGCCCTAGCATTGACAGGGGAATGCGAACAAACTCTCTAAATGGATAGAATAAAGGGATCGATTAGGTATTTCTAGAAGTTTTCTAAATACAAGAATCAGCAATAAAGGCATAAAACTTTTAAACATGATAACGGTAATATTTTGAATTAAGCAATCGATAATTCCCCATCTCTGAAAATCAGACAAAAATTTTGCGCATATCCGAAAATAAAATTACCAATAATTACGTTTTTCGTTATATTTACATGACGATATATTTTAAACTAAGAGTTTTATTACGTATAACCACAACATTTTGACATTCATTAAGATCAATGAAAACGATAAAATCTTCTTAAATTTAGAACTGCGCAAAAGAGTAAAATGAAATCTTAATTAGTATTTTCTAATCTCAACGGAATCACTATTGCATTTAATGAGAAAAATATACATGTGCAAGAAAATTAAAAACTTGAGAGTTATAACCAAAGAACCAATTTATTAGCACGAGTAGGAAAAGCATTTCAAACTTATATTTATGACAACAGTAACCACATCCTGCATGCATTACCGAATTAAGCATTAAATACAAGTGAAATGCTTAGTTAAATGATGTGACTAGTGTTATCAGAATTCCAAGGACGTTTATCGTATTTTTGACTATGTAAAAAAATCCAATCACAAGACAATGTTATACACTGTTCAGTGAATCTCCTCATGGATGAGGTCGCGTATTTGTTTCATAATTTTCTTGCGTTTTACCCGGGTTGAATGCCTAGTGTGCATTAACTTGAATAAATATTAAACAGGCTAAGAAAAAAACAATCCGCTCTGACAGGTATATGGTCTACGTTAGAAATAGAGACAAAAGCCTAGACGAATGTTTTTAACGGTCATGATTTAATGACGTCCAACAAAAAATGTTTGCCAATATATGGCGCTTTTATTCCTGCTATTTTTTCACAACTAGCGAATTTTAACAAACACATACACACACACGCACACACACACATATATATATATATATATATATATATATATATATATATATATATATATATATGTATGTATGTATATTTACAGAATATGAGTAAGAACTAATGGCGTAGATTTCCATTGTTCGTAGAATTTACTTTTAAAAATATCCAATACAAATTAGGGCATTATCTTATTTTTATCATTTATTTATAATAAAAACACTTTGAAGTCACTGCACAAAAGATTGCATATTTCAAAATTATGATTGTAATTCATCAGGCAATGGTAAGGTACTTACCATCGCTTGAAGAATTACAATCTTAGTATTGAAACATGAAACATTTTGTGTAGTGATTTCCAAATGTTTTTTTATTATAAACTCTTATATAAACAATATATATATATATATATATATATATATATATATATATATATATTATGTGTGTTTGTGTGTGTTTGTCATAGTTTAAGTCATGAGTACTTCAGTAAAATATAGCCCACATCAAGGCCACCGATCAAGGGATTAGTGTTTTCAGGAACATGGAGCCACTTCTTAATTGCTTTTATTCGGATATCCACCCTGACCATGTGTGGCAACACTTGATGGAGACCAAACTATGAGCAGATATTCAATACTAAAACAAGAACAAAACATTATGTAAGTATTAAATAATTTGTTCCTCAGAAATACAAACAATAATTATATATATATTATCATTACCAACAATACCTGTTCATAGCATATATTTAGTTGAAGACACAAAGCTGTGTTCAAAATATCTAGATTTCTACTAGAAATTTAAATATTAAAATAGATATTAAAATATTTTGATTTTGATATGCTGCTGAACAAATCAACCAACCTAACACGTTCTATTTAATCAGTATTTTCCCATGAGATTTCCGTGTGGTATTTGAAGTATAAATATTTAGAGATTACAAGTGAGAACGTAATAAGCTGCGATGTATGTTCCTCATACCATACACATTTATTTAAAACCACTGTACAATGTGCAAGAAATATATGCACCGTTTATGGAGATGTTACCATAAGTGAGACTAGCGTTAATAAGTAGATATATATATTTTTTTTAATCTTGTAGGGCGAAAACCATTCCTAATGCTTTCAGACGCTGGTGTTGAAAAAACTCAAACAACTGATTAACAATAGACCACATTTTAGATCATGGTACGCCGCTGTGATTCTCATTAATTTCGGATGAGATTGCGTAAACATTTTGGATACGTGTATTTCTATGTTGTTCCGGTCCATCACAATTTAAGAGTAAACAGTTAATTTATTTCATGTCAATCTGTGCTCCTCTTGTAAAAACAAACAAAAAAAAAAAAACATAAAAAAACAAAAAAAAGACATTTTTGTTAAGGACGATCATATTGGATGGAAGATGGTTTGTGTACAAGAATATAAACAAGTAAAGATACTACGGAAAAAGAAATGAGACACAGTTATTCACCAGAAAGGCCAATCTGTATCAGAATATTTTAATTTTTTTTTTTTTTTGCATCAGATGGGAGGGGAAAAGTTTTGTATATCACGGTTCCAGACACGAAATCAGAAAAGTTATATCTACTCAAATTCTTTCGGTTAAATCTAGCAATCCATAGAAGCTTTCGGATTATCACAAGTGTGTCATTTTATATCTAAACGACGCCTCAATTCACAAAGCTCTGAAGCCACAGCAGAAAGTGAAGCATGAGGGATGCCCACCGGCACGTGCTGCAACCACCTAAATATTCACCTACTTTTTACCAATTATAATGGGTGTTTCATTAAGACGGATCAAAGTCAGTAGTAAAGAAGTCATTGCTATTGTTGACAATTTATTTCCCTATTGGATCATGTTATTTAAGGCATGGCAATTATGCGTAAAAAAATAATATCGCCCAAATGTCCGCCACATCTCCACACGTTGTCAAAATTTTTGATGACGTCTCAGCATAGTTATTCTTTGATCTCACCAATATGCCTTATTATCGGATTCTTCAGCGGTTGAATTTTTGTTGGCTTGTTGGCATAGATCATACATTTGAGATAACCCAAAAAAAGAAATCTAATGGCTTCAATCGCAAAATCGTGGTGGCTGTTTCGAGATATGATGCGACCTGAGAAGTACGCGAAATGCATTCCTGTTTGAACGTCCAGATTCGTAATAGGCTTCGATAACTTTAATTCTTCTTTGATTGTTAATCTTTGCCTGGTTGAAATTGCCACAGACTTAAGTTGTTAAATCTGAAATAAAAAGAAAAAAATTATTAGAGCTTAAATTTAATTTATATCAAAATTGGCCCCAGTTATTGGAACGTCCTTTACAAAATTCTCTTCATGAGTAAAACTTATTGAAAGATGTAAAAACAAGTTTCAGAAGTAAACATATGATTTATTGAATCATGCACGTACCTAGGAAATGTTGAATGGAAATTAACGATAGGGTGTATATTTTGTAGAATAAATCTAAATATAAAATTATTATTTTTTTATAATTTAATTAAAAAAACGCTAGAAAAATTTTAGAGACCGTACATGCCATTTTTATATTCAAATAGATATCCCAATACAACTTTATAAAACCTGTACTAATAGCTGAACTTGATTAGTTATGATATAGGCAAAACTATCTAAGATGGGTAACTGAGCGTGCATTTCTCTTAAACCGTACAATCTCAATTCATACAATTTTGAAACTTTGTGATAACACTCATTAAAGTAGGTTTTGAAAACAATATTCACACGGAGCTGCGAAAATCGATATCAGGATTGGACTCAGTCTTCAGACCATAATATTTGCGCTCAAACAGGAAACAGACTGTCGGCGCTTTGCGTTGATCCCCAATTTTCACCTTCCTTTTTTAAATTGCTGAATTGCTGATATATAGCACTATTTAAATATATATATATTCCTTCTCTTTTTTTTCTCTCTCTCAATAAGTGTGTGTGTGCGTGTGTGCATGTATATATATATATATATATATATATATATATATATATACATATACATATATATATATATATATATATATATATATATATATATAAAAATAACGCCCGAAAGTAAAGCAAATTATTATGTTAAATGAAATACTCTAACAACTTAGCAAATAATACAAATCTTAATTTTGCTGTTCAGGTCTGAACGATTACGAATATCAGTTTTCTGCGTGGCTTTCACGCACTCATCAAGCAATTGGAATTAGAAGTTCAGTTACGTGGGCATTTTAAACCTGCCTCAAAGATCTAGCATCACCGGAGAAGTATTAATGAAACAGCCGAGAATGGAATAACCATAAGTTCACACTTTGCCAGAATTGTCAAATTTCGACGCAGAACAACACAGATATTGGAAAATAGAGCAAGTAATTTAAATATTCTGAATTAATACAGTCATATGAGAAATAGGATCGATAACTGCACCAACTAAAATAGGATAATATTTACTTGTGGGCTTGCTGACAAATGCTCTCTAAAAAAAAACATAAATTACCGGACGACTTTGCTAAAGTATGAAAGTACTATTGAACAAACATAGAGATACAGCTACAAAAGCAGTAAATATATATATATATATATATATATATATATATATATATATATATATATGTATAAAATCAAACTTCAAAGATTCCTTATATGAATAGCTATATATCCCGGAAAGAATTAATCTTGCAAAATTTGTCGACACGCAACAAGGGGTTCGGAAGTAGTTTAAAGATTTTAAATCTTTAAAGAAACAGGAAGGAAGAGGAAGTGAAACATGACAATGTAAGTGAAAAAAAAAATTAAAGGAGAAAAATGACGAAACTGTGAGGGAGAAATAACGAAAGTGAAGAAAGGTTAAAACAAGTAGAGACACAAAAACTCGTCTAGACAAAGCCTAAACACAGTTTCATTTTTGTAAGAAGCGTTGGAAATAAGGCGCAAGTTAAAGTAAGCTTAACCTATATTTTAAAATAGTAATATCTTGTTTCAATAAGGAAAAATTAAATAAGAAATTTGAAGCTTTAAAGATTAGCTTTTATATATATATTTTTTTTTCAATTTTAATGCAGAGTAATTAAAAGTAGCGTCTAAAATAATAATATTCATAATATAATATGTTAATTAAAATGATATTAATTAATTACATAATAATTACAAATTATTAAGTAAATTTAAGTAATAAAATGTTATATATCATATATATATATATATATATATATATATATATTAATATGCAAAAATTATACTCTAATAAAAATATAATCTATTAAATTAACAACCATACTACGAAATATAAGTGATATATAAATTAAGTTTAATTAAAATCTTTAAATAATGTAAATGCGTATTAACTACTAAACATAAAATAAATTGATTATAAAAATTATTAAAACAAGTAATTTCATATTAAATATTAATATTAAATATTAAAATTAAAAGAAAAAAATGAAATATTTTAAACGTTGATTTAAAAAATATTAAAATAAACAATAGTTATTAAACATATAAAATATACAAACACATAAAATTATGAATAAAAATAATAAATGAAAATAATAAATATATATAAAAAATTAAAAATATTTAAAATATTAATGGAAATAAACCAATACCTATAACATGGACAAAATTAAAAAACGATTAACAACAACAACAACAACAATAATAATAATAATAATAATAATAATAATAAGAAGAAGAAGAAGAAGAAGAAGAAGAAGAAGAAAACCAAATCATTGTAGGAGTAAGGTTATTTGAAAGGAATAATACGGAATAGAAATAACAGTATACATATTAGATGGAAACAGAAAGTGAATCTGGCCACATGTGACCCGTGGGCCACAAGTTGCCCATGACTGGTCCAGGGATATCTCGTCTTCTTAATATTCCTTTTAATGTTCGCCTATTTTTATTGAAATCATGTCGTTAATTCCTGTCACAGAGATAGAATTAACAATTATAACAATTTTATAATTATAATGTATTTTCTTCATGCATACTAATGCTGCTTTTGACTCTCGTGATTGAATTCAATGACGCTTTTTTTCCTACCACATTTGCTGGTGAAGACATACTATCAATTATATTTCTTTCTTTATTAATGATTTCTATATGGTTTTTATATTGATGCAAAATCTAATGAACAGGCCCTAATATCTTAATATTGAACCTGAATTCTTCAGGCGTCTGATTCTGCAGGTTGTTTCCTTAATTACATTTCCCATCAATTGGAGACACAAATTTCATGTCTATATTTGATCAGCCATAGCTGATTTCATTGACTTACCTCTAATTAAGGCTTTTCGATGTACCTCTGTTCTTAATACTGGGTAACGGCTATATCCACCTTAGCAATATTTTTTGCCGTTATTGAAAGTTATGGAGTTGATATAATTCTTTTCATCTTTATCTGCTGTTTTAAGCTTGATTCGTTATGGATACCTCCCGAAGTCGAGCTGTTTTTGAATGTCTTCCTGATGTTATTTTAGGTCTTCTACACCCTTTCCGACAAGCCCTTGAAGTAAGCGTGTTATGTAGCAGTTTTCTGATCCTACGGGTGGACTCATTTCTTATGCATACTGTGGGGAAAATAGAAACGGCCTACCTCGCAAACGTTCTCGCATCTTCCTGGCCTGTGGGTTGAGAAAGGAAAGAAAAGATTCAAAATGGCGTCCGTGACTTTTAATATTCACGGTCTCGTGCAGTCACGCAAAGTCGCGTTACACACATGCTAATGAGGTGTGTCTGGGCTCCATAAAAGCAGGTTGCTTGGAGACATTGGCAGACCAACATTTCACCCGTGCTTGGTGTACATCGTTTTGCGTTGCAGACATTTTCAGACGGAAAGAGTTGCGTCCCTTACACTGTTTAAGTCGACTCATTTGCTACACATACCTAGGATTATATTTGCCGGGTTGTAGTTATTCGGAAGGGTACATATGAAATTCCTTCTTTCCTTTACTTATGTCCTGCTACCTCGGTGGTTTGCATTGTTTTAAAAATATATCAAGTGATAGCTTTCATTATACTATATGGATACCAGGAATTGAAAATATTCTCTGCTGAGTTTTAGCTATTGATATACTGATGTCATGAAAAAAAGGACTCTACGAATAATTATCACAGTCTGGAAGGCCGAAGAGTTTTGCTTCTTCTACAATTGTGTATTAAATCGAATGTATTAATGAGTTCTTATGGCCCAAAGGTGTAGTTTTCTGATGAATCAGATGTGTGAAAGTGTCGCCTACGTATCTCATACTCTGGTATGTGTTAGTCCCGTTTGTAAAGCGAATTATCCGTTGATTTCCATACATATTTTCGCTTTAACTGTTGATAGGGGTGAACGATCTGCAAAGCCTTCCATAAACAGGTAAATCGGGACCTTACTGCAAAACTTACGTTGAAAATAATCTTTAACAGATGGGATGCTAGTGCCTTCCTCAAAAGGTGTTTACCGAATTCAAGCCTGTATGTAACCACCTTAAATTTCGGAAACCTGGGGAACAGGCTTACCACTTCCAAGATGATCACAATGCCTCATTTAAAATGACATAATTGAAAAACAAAGCAGATTTTATGACAAAAAGAGATACAAAAAGAATAAATCGTGAAATACATCAAATGATAATAATATAAAAACATGAATAAGGAATATGTTGGCCTGAACATGAATAACATTTAGATTTTTTCCTTTAAATAATCAAGTTGGGTAGAGACGGATTTTTTCTTCCCGATATATGAAGAATAGATATAGGCCGCTAAAAGAGACGTGGAATTTGGTCTGAAGATCGCACAGAGATATGAAACTGACAGTGATTATGAAATGTTGATTTCTATATATACAATATATATATCTGGCCATCCGTCGATATATGTCATTATATTTCATATATTTGAATGGATTACATTTTTCTTGATTCCTGTTGATTAAAAAGGGAGATATACATTTTGATTCAGTTTTTGTTTAGCTGTCATTGTGTATCTACAAGTGAGTTGCAAATGAAATGTTAAACTAAGAATTAGCACAATATAGTAAAAGTATCGAATTTTATTGAGTGTTTTGTTCATGACATATTAGTAGTTGTCGTAGTAATAATTTTTTTTTCCGTCTCTACATTTGGAAATCAAGATTGATACTTGAGCTCTGAGTTTATCTTTTTCTGGGAAAATAATTATCGTTTATTTCTTTACTAGACAATGTTTATCTTGTTTTCATTGTAGTTTTAAGTCGATGATCTTTTTTACATTATTGTAATCTCCATTGCGTTATAATTTATGTTAGAATATATATCTATTGTTGCGTTGGTCTGCTTTCATATTTTCTTGTTAAATGTTGTTTCGTATGAGCTGCCGTCATATATATATATATATATATATATATATATATATATATATATATATATATATATATATATATATATATATATATATATATCAAACAATAGGAATTATGATTACTCCATGATATTATGATGATCATTTGATCATTTCACCTTATAAGTTAAAATTAATCTATAGGATTTTCAAACATATCAGGTTAACAGGAAAAATAAAAAATAAAAATTGTTAACCTTTTCTTGTTACCCAGATGCTTTAGAAAATCCTTATGAATTAATTTTAATTTATAAATTGAAATAATCGTGATTAATACCGTTGAGGACTCCTACTTCCTATTGGTTGTATATTATATGCCCTGTTGGAATAAAATATTGAGCTCTCTCTGTGAATGAGTTTTACTGTTTTGGATTTTATTAATATGATACTCTTGGATTATTTATCACCTGGTTTATATATATATATATATATATATATATATATATATATATATATATATATATATATATAAAATTCATCACTCAGAGGCGACACGCTATTTCATGCTAGACGCAATCGTCAGACAGAACGATTGCGTCTAGACTGAAGCAGCATGTCACATCTGAGAGTTGACGTCAATGTCCACTTTTATATTTACATATGCTCTATCTCTGATATTGAGCGCATTATCCCATCAATATAGCACACATTAAAACTATATTTCTTCCCTATATATATATATATATATATATATATATATATATATATATATATATATATCTTAAGGTGTGCTATATTTATAGGATAAAGTGCTCAATATCAGAAATAAAGCGTGTAATATAAAAAGTGAATTTATAAAAAGAATACTTACAGACGACAGTCTGTTTCATACTTATATGCAATCGTCGGGCCTGACGATTGCATATACTATGAAACAGACTGTCGTCTCTAAAATTGACTTCATTGTTCACTTATACATATATATATATATATATATATATATATATATATATATATATACGTCGAATATATAAGCACATATATATTATTTAAGTTTGACTTTCCACATTTTCCTGTAATTTTGTATGGTTTTAAGTAATGTAGACAGCGCTTAGCAAGATATTATCTGTGTGCTACTGACCACATAAAGAAAATATCACGGCACAAAAACCTATCACGTCAGTCACAGTGTGCCCTGCGCATGAAAAACTCATCTTTAAATAGCTGTCTAGACATCCAAGATAACCAAGTAAAAAATGAAATAAATCAAATGTTATATGAAAAAAAAAAAATTATTGCCTGAGCTACAAATGAATGGAGACAGAAAAGACGAAATAAAATAAAATAATATCAGAAAATGAAAAGATTTGCTTTTCTTTCAATCGTTCATTTTGTTTTCTTATTGACGCGGATAATTACGTGCGTGTCTTGAAGATTTCACAATTTATTCTCTTTTTGGCTTTGGGTACCAATAATTCAAAATGAATATTGGAAGAAAAAAAAAACTTAACAATAAAAGAATGCTTGCGTATTAACAAATTGACAAATTGTGGACGACCGGCTGATTATTTTCTTCCTTTCAAAAGTGCTAATCTGACATCTGACGTGATCGTGATCTGCCGAATTATGATGTATTCTTAAGACATTTTATCACGTAAAATAAAAATATCCCTACACTTATTTCCTTCGCTCTGAAAATGCTGTATTTCTAAAGTTTTCTTTTTTTTAAATTAAGAAAGTTGAAAATTCTGTTAGACAAAAATAATGATAATTGAAATTCTATTTATTATCCATTATCTTTTATAAAAGCGAATAGTGGACAATTCACCCAAAGTTAAATTGGAGACGAACTAGCAGATATGTTCTTCCACAGGCGAATGGCGAATGCAGAAAATGCTATGGTAAAAGCATGTGGACAACGAGGATTTGCAACATAAAGGACATGTATTTTCGTGGACCGAGCGTGTGAGTAACGATGAGGTTTTGGTAAGGATGCAGACAAGGAGGTTTCCGGTGCACATAATGAGAAAGGTGGGCCTCGAGAAACTGATACTAACATGTCGAAGAAAGAGAAAGAGAGACAGGGGAAAGCAGCGCGTGACATTCCTGCCGGGTTAGAATAGGTGAATGACAGAACGTGGTCTGGAGGAAATGGCAGAAGAAAGGAACTTGTTGAGAGCTGCAAGGGACAGAGGAATGTCTAGAGACATTATTGTCTACGTCTTGAAAGGATATGGCACATAAAAAGAAAAATACTTAGAATTTGAAACTGGTAGTTCAAATTCTTAAGATGAATAAGGGCGGAGTATAGCGTGGAGAAGTTAACACTTTTCATATCGAAGTCATACAGAAGGGAAAACCGACAACGGAAGATTAATGCACCTAAGAAGCTATTGAAAGAGAATTTTAGAAAAGAGAAATGAAACCATAGTAAAATTACAAAATAAAAGTTACAAAGCATAGAAATAGAAAAAAGTGTTATGATCGTCCACGTTTTTATAATGTAAGACACATTGTATAATAATAAATTAACTTTTAGCGATGCTATTTTCTTAATTCATGTAAATGCCAGGAATCTATGAATTCAATTTATTTTATATTGCATCAAACACATGTGGGCAAATAAATGTTAAAAATGAAAAATAATTCAGACTGAAGCGTTTCGGTTGCTAAAACTACTTCAATATATTATATCATTCATTTTGGTATCCTACTTATTTTTAAAACAAGAATCTTTGAGAGTAGAAATTAAAACACACTACTTGGAGTTTACATTGAAATATTAAAGATACAAAAATGTTCAGATATAACTTAATATTTTAACATCCAATATGCTTAGTTCTGTAAGCTAGACTGTCGCAATCAGGTGCTTATAAATATTATTTTTTATATATTTTATATTTTTTTATTAATCAGCTCAACACAGTGAAGTGAGAATAAGCAAGGGATTGTCTAGAGTGAAGTTGAGAAAAAAGACTGGCTATAAAGGTGACCGAGGAAAGAAGAAATGCTTAATGAGGTCCAAGAAGAAAGAAAATGGCGACTCGCGTTGCATTAAAATTTCTGAAAATTGTAGCTATCAAGGATGATCGGAAACGGAAGGGGGTTTCCACAGGCGGGAAATGCGAGAAAAGAAACTGCTGGAGTAGATGTGCCGGTTATATTTACATAATTCAGCAGTAAAAGGGTGGGACCTAATTGCCAACCTACTAGCACGCTTTCACTCACGTAGTCCGGGCATCGAAGAAAAGAAATTCGTCAGAGCAGTTGCCACGAAAATATTTGTAGAAAATCAGAGGGAAGCCAAGTGAAGTCGGTGAGAAAGTAACTGAAGACATGATGCCAAGTCACGATCGATTACGTTGCAAATCCTTCTTTGCATTTTGTCAAGAACCTCAAGATGAATAGCTGCGCACCTGGCAAGATATGGCAATAATATTCAATGCACGAACGAATAGTAGATTTGTAAATGTGCATGATGGCCTCGGACGAAAAAAAATTCTGAGACAACACAATGACCCAAAATTCGTTGCATTAGATGCAGCTAGTGTTCCCATGCAGTCGTTCCACCTAAAGTCAGTTGAAAGCGTGAGGCCAAGAAGACGCTGTCTGTTGCTCTCCAAGCAACTAGCATAAGTCGTGCTGAATGTGGGCAGAAAAGATTATCTCATGCGGGGAACAGTTTAATTTTGGAGGCATTCAAATTTACCAGACATTTAGTTAACTACTGATTTAAGGTCCTTTGCCACAGCAGCTGCCAATTTCACTTTGTCAACTCTGACAAATTTGCTATTGAGACAGGAAGATTCGTAGTGTCATCAGCATAATGATGGGAACTGATGACATCAGGACGATGACTGATGAAGATCAGAAAAGGCGTAGGACCCGCGAGGGATCCTTTGGGGATATGGGGACATTCGAGTTCATGTGAAAGGGTTTGGAAGCGAACCCATTCAAAATGAGATTCAATTTACTAAGTGATAGGAACGATTGTAGTGAAGCAAACAAACGTCGAGTAATACAGTAGCCGTGGAGCTTACGTAGAAGACGAGCGTGACCAACCCTGTCAAATGACTACGATGTATTTAGAGGCACATCTTGAGCTTCTCTGTGATAATCAATAGCTTGATATACATATTCAGTGATAGCTGTTGACACATCAGCGGAAAACATACTAAAATGGAAGCCATATTTTTTGTCAGTCGGTTGTATGAAGTAAGATGCTTAACATTGATTGAAGCCACGAATACATAGCAGGCTACTAGGGTGATAGATAGAGGGGTCAGAATGTTCTACAAATTTCTTAAAAACAGGAACTATGGAGGTGGAATTCCATCAAGCAGGAAAGCAGGAAGTAGCAAGGCATTTGTTGTAGAATTTGGAGAAAAGTGAAACCAGTTCTGGAGCACATTTCTTTAGGACGATGACTGGGATCCTGTCACGTGCGTTTGTCTTAGAGAGTCTAATTTAGAAAGAATGTCCGAGACTTGAGACGGTGTTACACGGATATCACTCAGCCACTCTCTTAGGAGGGAAATTAGGTGTGGGTACTCGAGTTGAGTCTAATGATGAGTTAGAAGAGAATTTCCGAACAAAGAATTCAAACTTATCTGCTGCACATATCAGGAATTCGAACTGATTTAATTGAGCGGGGGTGAAGGATTTGCTGTTGTGCAGCACACTCTTGCTGATCCACCAATCTTCTCTAGAACCGAGCGTGCGAGATGTGCTATACGTTGTTTCAGTTTATTAACAAACAGTAACTTCCTATTTTGGGAACACGCATTCACTCGTTAGGAACAGGGACAAAGAGATGTCTGTTGAAATCCTACGTACCGCTCTGTGGGCTATAGCGGCCACGCACGCCGTTGTGAACCAAGGAGATTAATGAGGTTTAACGTGGTATTTCCTTGCTGGAGTGAAAGCATCGATACCAATTTTCACCCAGGAGGATTCCTCAGACGCGCATTTATGGACAGGATGAATGAAAAACGGCATTCCAAAGTCATGAATGAAGTCACGAAACGTGCCCCAATCCGCCCGATGATAACAGAAAGATATTCTGTGAGTAGAATGTACTTGTGTGGTAGGGGAGCGGATTAAAGTTGCCAAGAGCTAAGAGATGCCAAGCACAACATGTATCCAGGATAGATTTAAAAAAAAGGCAACTAGAAGAGAATCATGTCCATCAAGTTTAATGGAGAAACACGTGCGGAATTCTACCAATTGTTTGGGAGATTGAGTAACTGAGAATTTAAGGGACTCTATTGCAGCGAGGTCAGTGACAAAGTATTTAAGCCACCTGGCATTGTGGGCATTAAAGTCGCCAAAGAAGACGGTTGTAATGAGATGAGCTTGTCTATATTATCAAAAGACGAGTCTAATAAGATGTCCTTGTCAATATTAGCAAAATTACTATCTAGCACGCGAAAGTCAGATGACTTATTTAAGTTGAGACAGACGAAGACATACGAAAGAATAGTGTGGAGAATCAAGAGAGAGTTCCCTTGTCAGCGGTAGATGTTCATAGATATATATCTCAAACCATGTATGTGGCCATTATATTCCTTCCTAAGGAGAGTTAGAGAGCTAGGAAATGAAAATTCAGAGGCGGGGTATGAAGAGTTAAAATTACTTTCACAGAGAACTAGGATGTCCGGAGACTTTTAAAAGAGGAACGATTCTACACTGCAGAAGTTGGTATAAATACCACGAATCTTGAGGAAGGAAACATTTAGGGTTTAGATTATTTTTGTTAAGCTGGTTTACATTTATAACTTTGTTATTTTATAGTCATGGTGTGCTGTTTTGGTAAAGAAATGCCTAGGTTTGTAGTAAAAGTCGGTCGTCTAACGGAACTTATGCAGGAAGAGAACTGGCGCAGACTCTAATATAGTGTGGCCTCGGGGATACCTACCGGAATTGCTTGCCGGGACAATCTTCCATGAGCGATATTTCACTGCAAGAAACCCGATATTATGTAACTGTTGATCAGAGTACGCGCTCATGATGCCATGCTAGATTTCACTCTTCGAAATACCACTCGGGAACAATTACCAGAAAACTGCCAACCCGATGCACTCAGTATGAAGATACGTTGCCATCATCAACTCATATCGTATTCATGACAGCAAAATATTTCAGACCTGAGAAAAGGAAAAGTAACCCCTTCCTAACTGTAAACTATGTATGTGCCTCTATTCCTCTTCAAGAAATGCGGGGAGACTATGAACCTGGTGATAGGAATCCTACTTATTCCTATTAAAAAAGATAAAAACAAACAAAAACACTAAACAACAACAACAATAAAAAAAACTTTAAAATAAAGGTAAAAAGAAAGTAAAGAAACAGTCCTGGTTCTGATTTCCATTTAAGTTTCGTGAAATGAATATTCAGATAACTAATTTAGAGAGTCAATCAGTGGCCATAGTATTTTTGACCAACAGAGGTTTAAATGATATTCTATTATATTAGAAGGGTGGGGAGGTAATAGGAATGAAGCAACTGAATTGGTAACAATCAAATTGTATCTACTAAGGTAACTGATCAGTTTGGTTTAATATTAATAATGAAAAATCCTCGTATTCTGATATTATTTGTTGTCCTTTATTGGCATCCTTATTTCATTAAATAATTTGAAAATATATAGTTGTAAGAAAAAACGTACGGAGGTGTATGCTTTAATAAAGCGTTATTCAACTGAGAATACAAGGTTCGCGTATAGTGTCATTTTATAGTCCCAGTAAATAGAAATAGCTCTCTCAAAGAGGAGAGTAACAAAGCAAGCCGAGAACACTCTTGATTATTCATGCCAATAACATTATATAAAAAGTTAAAGGATTAACTTTGCGATTAATTGGCGTGATTACATTCATAATGATTCGATGCTGTTTTCACATGATCCGAATTCTTTTCAAAACAAGTCATACCTAAATTATATTTCTTTTTCGCACTCACATAAATCAATAAATGTGCGAAAAATGACATGACAGGAAACAACAGCAGTTCTGACTATGATAATATGGAGATAATGGAGTAAGTGATTTTTTTTTCATGAAGAATTTTACGGAAAATACATTGAATCATTTCAGGATACGTTCCATTCTTTATACAAAAGCGAGAATATGTTTTAAATAAACACTTTTGTATGATCTCCAGAAGTATTATTCAGACGTATTACAAAATAGCCCTTATTATTTTATTCAGTGTATTAAGATAAAATATTCCACAGCGAACTCATCAGCAATGCCAGAAAGTCAAAAACTGCGTTCACTTAAATTCAACTCCATTGTTTCGTTAAAATAACAATATTTATTGTGTTTTATGATGCACGCTTCCGCCATTTATCCCGGACGATAAACGAAAATAAATTAAATCCCCGTGCCATTCGGAACGTATGCACAACGTTCATTCAAAACATCGAATTCTCGTTGATTCAGCGCAACTCAATGCGATGGACAGCGAAGAAAGGCAAGTCAAACAAAGCATTCCTGGATCAGTTTTACGGTAAATGCATTATAGAAATCTAATTGAATTTAATTTCCTCTCGAATATAATAGCTAATCATAACCAGATATTTCACACACTAGGCAGTTTGAATGCAGCCGTGATAGAATGATCAGAAAACCGTCTATTGATTTGAGAGGAAAGAAGAAATATTGATTGATAATTATTTTACTCCATTGGCAGTTAAACTCGCGATAATAATATTCAAACTGGAACCGTTTGTCAAAATAATAAATATTGCTGAATTAAAAATTCCGATTGAATAACACTATAACACTCTTTTATCTGCATATCGGATTTCTGGGAAAAAATTCGAGAACTACAAAGCTTGATGAATGTATAAAATTATACATATACGTTATAACGGAAAATTCACTATTTTCTATGACTCATAGGAATATATCTTAGACAAGAAATAGATATACATATATGCCGAACGTAATTATTACTCTGTTTCTCACATAGAGCTCTCCCTATATTTATATCCTTTGGAGAAATCCACATTGGTCAAAAGTTTATTATATATATATATATATATATATATATATATATATATATATATAATTAAATAAAAACAGACCATTTTAAGGTTCCATGTGATAAATTATTTCACCACAGCCCTTTTAAAAGTTGTCCTTTTAAAAAGGCTGTCATGAAATAATTTATTAAATGAAACCTTAACGTGATCTGTTTTTATTTAAATTATTTGCTCAGAATTTACATTGAGCTCTCTGGATTTTATCCTCCTTAGGTTATCTAGTTTTTCATAAACTCAATATATATATATATATATATATATATATATATATATATATATATATATATATGTGTGTGTGTGTGTGTGTAAGAAATTTTGTGTGTGTGTGTTGAGTGTCTAGGATAATAATATAGTTTTCAAATGTGCAGCATATATGGGTCAAAGTACTAAGTTTCAAAGATATAGCTTACGTAAATATACAAGAATGGATATTGAAATGGATGGCGAAATACGTAATATATATATATATATATATATATATATATATATATATATATATATATATATATATATATATATTATATGTTAAAATTTCCATTTCTAATTATTCAAAAGGGCAATGATTTTTAAAGTTTCATCAGATTCCCAACACCGTAATATAAATCACATGTGACTTTTCCGAAAATGTTTTCATGGTATTTGTTTTCACGAATTGTCCTCAGTGTTGAGTCTCTGTCTTCGAGCAGAATGCCACTCAGTTGTGGCTCTCTCCCGGCTGAATGAAATAAATACTGCGAGTTTCCCAATCCCGGGAAAAAGGTGCCCGAGGCTTCACCACCGCCATTGCAATAGATTGAGGGAATCGATATTTGATACGGACGCCAACGCAATTAACTGTTATGCTTGGCCCGGGTGTAAGGATGATCTTTCTTTGTGGACTCGTGAGAATCACAAAAAACCGTATCAGTTAACGTAAACCACATCCCTTGAGGATTTTCAACGAGAGCAACAACTGAAACATTTTCAGATGTAAACTGAAAAAATGATAATCAAGGCTGACCATACACAACTACTTGAAATGAAATGTAAGGAAGTCCCCTTCCATTCTGGAAAAATCAGTAACAGATACTAATGTTTTAATAAAAATATTTTAAAAATATCAACCTATGATAGCATTGGTTGCTCATTCAATAAATATACAATATTTCCTTTTGAGGAAATAATTAATATTGCCATAAGCATTAGCATTAGGTTGAAAGTAAACACAACATAAAAGACGGAAATTTGAAGCCTGCCAATGCCCGCGACAATAACCATTATCCTGAGTGAAATTACATTCCTCTGCGATACCTAAATTTTATAAATAGCGTAATAATTCACTGCTGGCATGTTCTCCTCTTTTTACAGTTGAAACATCTAGATATAACGGTAAGTTCTATACAGCAGTTTCTTTTCTCGCACTTGGATAACTCATCGTCTTCACACGGTCCATCGAATCTGAACTTATGTTAATACAATGTCAACATTTGATTATATTGTAAATATAGTATTGGTGTATCGGGTAAGGAGCAAAAGAGACTGACCAATAATTTATGACATACTTTTTCTTATTTATGACATGACAATTGGAAATTCTTACGCATATATATTCTAAAATGCGAGGATGCCAGTATAATATGGCGGCTAGCTCATCCCCATTGCAGAAGTCGGCTCAGGCACATTTTGTGTATGTTCAACACCCACGGAACCCACCTGTGGTTTATACAGCAATTAGTTACAGTTTCTGGGAGACAGGGTGTTAGCTTGCGTGTTCAACAGTCTGGACAATGCTAGCCCACTCAAACCTTCGGTCACGATGATTTGGGACTCCATGCTAGGAATCAATCGACCCAATTTCACTCAAAGGGCTTTGTGTCAACTCGTGGTATGGTTTCAGGTATTTTGTAAACGTGCCGCATGCCTCCTCCGGGCAGATAACATCAAGATGTCAACTTCCAGAAAAAA
>CAHIKZ030003248.1:55000-85000 GCA_903632075.3 Acanthosepion pharaonis | reverse complement strand
ACCTTTTGGTGATTCGGGTGGGAATCTGGTTAGATTTGATATCAGCCTCGTCGTTCCCAACTCGCTTCCAACGCCTGGTTACCAAGGTAACTGCATTGATCTCCAGTCTGCCTACCCACGTTGTGAATTGATCTTAGACAGACGAGATCAAACAGTGGTTGGTGCCGTAATGCAAACTGAGTTCAACGGGGGTGATACTACACAAATATGCATAAAATAAAATAAAATGAAAACTCAAAAAGTTCAAAGTATCAAAGAAAAAGGTAACAAACTTTATGTCTAGTTGTTCGATACATAGGACTGCATCTATCTCCCGACCCGTTCTGTGGATTGTGACACGTCGTTTTCCGTTAGGCAAGTTTTTAACGCTTCAAGTTGTTTGCTCTCTAAGAAATTGGCGTTTCGGTGTGTCTTTGGACGAAAGTCGAAAAAAAAAACTTATTTCGGTGGTCTGGTTCTGAGTCGCTCTTCAAAATAATTGTTCTTGGGTTGAAGAGGAGTCCGGAATTTTGCGTGAATCTTGGTCAGCTGAACTCACTGGAACTGCTGGAACTCAACTCTGGAAAACTCAACTCTCCGCTGGAGCCCGAACTCTGATTTCTGCCTGTTGGGGCTTCGCTTTTTATGACGCCGACCAAAACCGGGGTGGGTCTGTCGGCGTCAGGGGGTTCCTCGATAATTCTAAATACATATCCACCTCTTTTATTTCTGGTTAGGGATTTTCCACTCTTTTCCATTTTTGGGAACCTTTCCTTACTCCCCACTTTCTCACCATACTTCAGAGGGCGTGAACTGCCCTCCCCACTTCTTCGTAGCAGCTTCTCATACTTATGTTCTGGATGAGGCGTCGACAGCCTCCTTCGTGCGTCACGTGATCACCACTTGACCAATGATGTCTTAGTCCAATCCGCGAGTTTCGAAAAAAATATCTTGCTTAACTAAAAAAAATTATCTTTCTCTTTCCTTTTTCTTCCGCTTTAATCGCCGTTATCATTTTTCTAGCCGCAAACGGACAATATGACAACTCTTGTTCTACACGTGGTTTTTGTCAGGTATTTTATCGCTAATTATCAAAATGGGTGGTCTTCTTAACACGGCCTCAAAAAAAAAATATCTTTAAAGTTTCAGTCAGTCTGTCGCCTCCAAGGAAGAAGAAAAACACTTCTGGGTCCCCATTCATTTTCCTTCGGTACATATTTCTGATAACATAATTTTATTATCGCAGGCCAAAGTTGTTTCGTCGAAAAAAATCGGTCAGCGGACACGGCTTGTGTGGCTTTTAATTTTTCATATCTACCCAAAGTCCCTGTAGTTACACCTGTGTTTTGTCAATTATCAAAATTAACGTTTTCAATTGAATTTTTCCGTTGGCCAGTCGACCAGCCGTTTTGTTTACGTACTCCTAGATAACACAGCCGTTATCAAAACAGATCTGATTCTTTCTTTCTTTCCCTTTTCTTTTTTACTCAGAATTTCCCTGTCGTTGTAATGACACCCTTTTCGCCATTTGTTACTTATCAATATTTTCATTGTCTCTTAGCCGTGTGTGTGTCTGCTTATCACCCACGATTCGTCTCGCCTTTCTTTCTGCCTTCTTTTCTTTCTTTTCCTTTCTCTGCCTCGTAAATGGTGCCACAAACCAATGATACGATGAAACGACTTCGCCATTTTCTGATTATATTGTTTCGCTGTCATAGTCAAATTTCAACACAAAACAGACACCTAGTCTAACGATATCTTTCCATCGACAAAACTTCACCGATTTTCTTTGTTTTTTTTTAACTCGTGTGGGTCAGGACATTCTTATTTCTCAGTCAACGGAAAAATTTTCCCTTCCTATATAAGTTCGCCACCATGACATTAGTTTTTTTATCTATTCAAAACTCTGTATCTGCTTTATTTGGCCCACCTGGAATTCG
Source organism: Acanthosepion pharaonis (assembly GCA_903632075.3). Taxonomy (NCBI): domain Eukaryota; kingdom Metazoa; phylum Mollusca; class Cephalopoda; order Sepiida; family Sepiidae; genus Acanthosepion; species Acanthosepion pharaonis. The sequence continues at coordinate 83,081 of CAHIKZ030003248.1, read as the reverse complement.
TCAATTAAAAGCTTTTCTTTTATCATCTAAGTTTTAACTAAGACACTTTTTTTTTTCTTGTTTTTCTTCACATTAAAATGCAGCCTTTTGAATGGTGTCACACACACACACACACACACACACACACACAAATATATTTAATAATATATATTAAAGATATATATATAAAAAGATATATATATATATATGATATATATATTAACAACTTTATTTTGACCTTTCCATCGAAACCTCTGATGTTTAATTAACTAGATAGATTATAATTCCTACCGGACCTGACCTTTATATAAATATATATATATATATATATATATATATATATATATATATAAATCAATCATGGCATAAAGAAAGGAAGAAAGAAGGAAAACACGAACACAGGGATTAGGTGTAAGAAAGATATATTAAAAACAGGTTACAGAGATATATTTGTGCGGAGCTACTTGTTATGTTAGTGTTTAACACATTCAGTCGTAAAAGAGAAATCATTGTCTCTCTGTGTAAATTCTCTGTCATACTCTCATTATAGTGCTAACGAATCACCCATTTCTTAATATAGGCCTGGAAGAATCTAATTGTGTTGGTAGTTTTATATTTCTTTTAATATATATATATATATATATATATATATATATATATATATATATATATATTATAATAAAAATAATAAAACCGACCAGCTCGACTCAAAATCTGAATTTACCCCAAGCAATGCAATAAAGTCTCTAATAGACGAAGTAATGCTGAGTAGGAGAGAATCCGAGGAAAAATATTATCAAGAAGAAATGTTGCATTTAAATATCTGAAGATCAAAATTAACTGGTAAATAAGATGACGAAAGAGTGCAAGACTTGTGAAGGAAAGAACTGTTAGCTTCGAAATTAAAGATATATCTTGCCATTTCAACAAAAATATGAAATGATATTACCCGAAATGGTGTTCGTGGTGGACTAGGTCTCTGTATTCAGTCTTTCAAAAAGTTTGCTTGGCACTGCACAAAGTCATTTACCATTATAAACAAATCATATCTTTTTATCTCTTATTTTATCGTCTTCTAAAGAACTGAAAATGGGTCCCTTAAATTAATACATTATTCGTCAGAAAACATAAACGACAAATTTAATATAATATATATATATATTTTTGACATATATATATATATATATATATATATATATATATATATATATGAGGTATTAGTTTGTTATCCCTAGTTTATTTTAATGTTTCTTCCTGATTTTTAGTGTCAAATATTTCTGTCATCATTTCAAAATATTTGTACAATCAATAAATTAGTAATCTACTTTTCGCTTTAGAACTGTGATTTTAATTTCAGGAATAGACCGAATTTAAAAATAGTCACATCACAATAATAATTTGTGTATATTTTATTTTAAATGTTTTCCCTCAGTGTTAAAAATGCTGTAATTTCAGTGATTTATGAAGAAGAAAAAAAAATGTTTTCTTGTTCTCGTCAGACGTTTTCTTCCTGACCTTTACACATTTGAATATACATTCTCCATTTCTGTCTTCCTCACGGAGATTACAACTTGTGTTCCATTTTTGAATATACCTCTTCTTAACTTATCTATTTTTGTGAATTAATTACTTTGGAGCTGTATTTTATCTGGATGCTTTTATAAAAATTAACATTATAAATGTATACGCCCCTTCAACGTTCATGTGAACTTATACGAATACACATGCACACAATTTATAGGACACTCCTCGGGTGAGAAATTACCTACTTAAACATTGCTTTTTCTGCAAACATATTTTTAATTCTGATTAGACAATAGCATCTCACGTTTATTTTCTTGGTGTATCAACAATAACCCCATGATGTAATAAATATTTTGGCTAGAATTCTGCTATCGTTATTTATGAAACATAACTGTAATGTGGATAAAAACCCCATGTCATATCTTAATTTTGCATGCATATGAAAATCATATTTAACATATATGATTTTTCATATGTAAATAATATTTAACATAGGTGATCTTTAATATGTAAATCATGTTTAATATAGGTGATTTGTCATATGAAAATCATATTTAACATAGGTAATTTTTCATATAATCATATATAATATCATATCATATTTAATATAGGTGATTTTTTATAAGTATACCATATTTAATATAGGTGATATTTGATATGTATATCATATTTAACAATGGTGATTTTATATATATATATCATATTTAATATAGGTGATTTTAATATGTATACCATATTTAACAAAGGTGATTTCTCATATGAAAATCACGTTTAACATTGGTGATTTTAATATAACATATGTGACACTATTTAGGTTGCTAGAAAGAAAGAAGAAAAAAAGGCGAGAATTAAATTTAGGTGATGTGAAGCCATCACGAAAAAGACACTAAGCGATGTTATTTTTCTAACAAAGAAAAGTGCTAAAGGTTTTTATTCTCATTAGCGAGGGGAGTACGGTCACGGATGTGTCGGATTTAATTTTATTTATGACGACGCACCGAATAAGATATTTCCAATCTGCCCATGGCAATGGTAAAAAATTTCAAGTTGGACAAGCGACCTCCCGCAGAGTGCTGGGAGATAAAAAATTAATAAGGTCAAACTTTGACCGAAACCAAAATGTCCGTTGAACCACCTCCATGTCATTTGAGAAGAACACCTGTTTATTGTCAGGACTGGCTATGATAGCAAAATTATTTTATCAGAACGAATAATTGGTACCAAGGTGCGATACGTACAATTGACCACCTACTTTTTGGCGAAGGTCCGAGTGACGAATTCCAAGTGATATTCAGATAAAATTGAGATTAAGGGATCACATTATGGGTCGTATTGGTTTGTTGTCGGGCAAGAAAAGAAAAGAAAAAAAAAAAAAAAAATTTTTTTTTAGAAAAAAAATAAGATAATTTTTTTTCTTTGAGCAAGATTTTTTTAAACCGTGGCGTAGCGGTAGCCACAAGGTAAACATGCCACTGAGCGCCCATTGGCTGAAGGGTGACTGAAGGGTTTGGTAATGTAATCTATGAAGAAGGAGAGGAGGACTGTTGACGCCCCTCTGAAGGGAATGGGTGAGATAATGAAAAAGGAAAGAATTTGGAAGGACTTCCAAAAATGGAAAATAAAAAAAAATGGAAAGTAATAAATTTTCCAAAGAAAAGAAAATTGTGGATTTAGAATTATCAAGGAACCTCAAACCCCGACAAAGCCCACCCCGGTTTTAGTCGGCGTCCATATAAGCAGAGTCGCAGCGAGTGAAAAGCAGTTAGGTTCGCAGTTGGGGTTGGAGACAGACAGGCAAGCAGTTGCAGTGAGCTAAGAGCTCTGAGGACCCGCCTCGCAGAAGCTGACTATGATTCGCGCATTATCGACCTCAACTTCTAACCAAGAACAATTTATTTTTGAAGAAAGACTTAGACTCACTCCACCAAAACATGTTTTACGAATATCGCCTGAAGATACACCAATAACCAGTTTCTTAAAGAACAAACAACTTAAGACTCGCCTAACAAACACAAAGTGTCACGAATCCATATAGCGGGTTGGAAGAAAACTCAGTCCTGTATTCAGCAACCAGATATAAAGTAGTATCCTTTTTTTAACAGATTTGAACTTTTCGAGTTATTGCTTTATTTTCTTTTACATATACTTGTGCGATATAACCCTTGTTCGGACTCGGCTTGCACTACGGCCCGGCGACTGATTGATTTCGTCTACCTAAGATCAAATCAAAACGTGGGTAGTTTAGACTAGAAATCAAAACAGTTACTTCGGTAACCAGACGTTGGAGGCGACCTGGGAACGACAAGGCTGATACTGAATCTAACCAGATTCTCATCCGAATCAGCAAAAGTGATTACATTTGGTGTCGCGACCAACACCAAGTCACATTGGTCGTCACGGGACATGATATGACGGCGACGGCGCGGAGACAGACGGGGTTCTCACAAACTGGCGCCGCGACTTAACGCGGCCAGGAGACGTCACCTTTACACGTCAACATAAAATGAGTTTTAAATTTAAAATAGAAGGTTCAACCTGATTTTTCATGAATAATTATCATAAGCATTTTCGTTTTGGAAGAAAGGTGATCACAATTATTCGTGGAACAATGCATCGTTATTCATAATTCATTCTCTCAAGTATTAACAGGGAACACACCTTTACACCAATGGCCATGTGCGGATGATTATGATAATCTCTTCAGCTAATACACATGGTCATATGTCTAAATTCCTACTTGTGATATATTTGATATATAGCGCCTCGAACTAATGAATCGAACAGCCGAGTTCGAATTCCAGTCAAATGACATTCACTTACGTGCTAATAACCTTAGTGAAGGTATGAATCCTCTTTTTCTCTCCCTCCCCGGTATCCGTAAATAGGAGGACAGGCTTGGATGGCTACTCTTTTACCACAGAAAGAAATAGCAACATACTGCGGGAAAAATCTATCTCGTTAGTCATGTATCGAAAGATACATAAGCGTCTATCACGCATGGCATATAACTGATTGACTGATATATTTAAATTTTGGGTTGGATAAATAGTAAAACTTTAAAAACATTTTCGACACACATGAATGATACTCAGATACGCCAACGAATATCCGTAATTAATTAACATAATTCCATTTCTGAAAAAAATAAATTCGTTTTGTAAATAGATTTCATCTGCAAAGTTTGATCTAATCTGGGGAAAATGTGTATTAGTTGAAGAGATTAGATGAGAATAAATGGCTATCTAAAATTTCGATAATAATATACATAAGAAAGATTAATGTCGTCAATTAGAAGAATTGTTAGTGAGGCATTAATTATTTTTCTTGGATTTGTCGTCCCATTTAAAACAGAGTGTGCATCTCTCATTAAAAACTTTGCATTATTTGGACGTGATATATTCCTCGAGATATGTTAAAAATGTCAATGCTCTCGGGACAATGTGAATAAATGAATTAAGTAAGTGGGAAAAGAAAAACTTCGAATGGAAATGAAATTCCACGGTGTCCATTTCTTGCGCGTCACATTTACAACATCAAGAAACTGCGTTTTCAGTATTGGAATTGTTTAAACAGAATAAACCGCATATTCTATTTTTTTGTTTTATATTTGTTTTTCATTTATGTTCGGGATGTAAGTATTTATCGTTGTATCAGCCATTTATTTTAAAAGCAATATCGCAAACAATCAAGCGAACATTTCACTTATTAGTTTCTGGTCAACCGTGTTGAATTTTACTAACAAAGACATTATTTATTACAAGTTAATACGTTCTCAGAATATGTCTGTGGAAAAGAAGAAAAAAATATCGAAATTAACAATACAATTCTGATTCATATTTCTTTACCTAACTTTACGTAGAATCGATTTTTGTGCACATATTATTTACCATAAAACTTGTATAGTACGTATTATATATGAAATATTGCAGACACAATAAACGCAATGTTACGGGCAACAAACGTATATATATATATATATATATATATATATATATATATATATATATATATATATATATATATATATATGAAGGAATTTTTGAAAACAATAGAAAAATCATAAATCATTTTTTAAAATGAAAAAATTCGACGTCTGACGTTTTTTTTTTAATAAACTTTTTTCAAAAAATTTTTTTTTTGAAACATCAAAAAAAAAAACATTTCAATCTGTTCTGAATAAGACTTGTGTTTTTATGTCCAAGTCTTTGTCATATTGAACAGAATTGTATTTTGATGAATATTTTTTGAAAAAGGTTTATTAAAAAAAAACGTTTTTATCGAAATTTCTTTCATTTTAACTACATTTAAGGATTTTTGTTTGTTTTTTCAAAATTTCTTCATTCTGTCGGATTTATATCCATTTATACCTATATATATATATATATATATATATATATATATATATTTATTTATATATATATAATTTACGGTAATTTGATAACCTACAAGTTGCGAATTTTTCAGAAATTGTCTAAATATCAAACAGCAATGTATTTAAAACGAAATTGAAGTTTTCTATAAAAAAAAGAACCTTGGGAAAACATTATTTATTGCTCTTAAATTCCTCCTGGATAATATCGCGTTTTTACATATTTCTTATACCTAGACAATATATATATATATTTTTATAAATAAACTAGAATACCAGTAGTCAGATGTTTCACTGACGGTTCATTTTATAAAACACTGAAGTTGATTTCAAAATTCCATTCAAATTAAAGTTAATTTTATTATGATTCAGTTAAATATTTCAATTCGTTGGCGTCATCATTGGTCTGATTTGCACGTACATGTTTAGCGTTTTACTGATTGCTTACAGCATTTAACATGAATAGAACTTACGTGACAAACTTGAACTTAAGTCAGATTGACGTAAACTATTTTTAATATGCCAGCATATATTTTGAAGTCATATTTACTTGAACATGATTTTTAAATATGCCAAAAGATATTTTTAATGATCTGAAATATTGTTTGTTTAAAGAAAGCTGAAATCTAAATAGTTAATCTAAAAACAACTGGACGAAACAGCAAAGCGGCGTCTCTTTGTATTTGTTTTTAACTTAAAAATATATCTTTTTTTTATTTCTCTATAATTACGGTATTTGATAACCTATAAGTTGCGAATTTTTTCAGAAATTGTCTAAATATCAAACAGCAATGTATTTAAAACAAAGTGAAATTTTATGTCAAAAAAAAAAACTTGGGAAAATATTCTTTATTGCTTTTAAGTTCCTCCTGGATAATATCGCGTTTTTACATATTTCTTATACCTAGAAATAAACTAATAAACTAAAATAATTCTTCAGCAAGGATTTCGAGACGCTTTTGAGCTCTGTCAAGACTGTAAACTGAGGACTGGGCAGCTCATAATAAAATTATTTCGTCAAGTTGTTTTTAGAGTAATTTTTATATACATAAACTAATTTCTTATACCTTTCTAGGTATAAGAAATATGTAAAAACGCGATATTATCCAGGAGGAACTTATGTTATAGTATTGAATGAGCTAAAAAAAATGTCTGTTTGACGAAATTTAAAATAAAGAATTCATACTGTATAAACCAATCGTAAATCATTATGCGCCGGACGGACTCAGCATAGAAACACTTAAGCACACACGCAATCACAGATTTTTTTAGTAATATATATGACTAACATTTTTAAATCCGATTCATTCCATTCCAAATTTTGCCTATAGGTGAATTACACTTAAAAGGAAACTTATACTCAAAATCAAATAGAGAGATTAAATTTCTGGGAGGCATTACCTGGAAAATCTAATAATCACATGGCATACGGAATGTAAAAAAGGAAAGGAAACAAAGAATAGCTTACTTAATGAATTTATTTTATCATGTCTTTTTATGCAATTCCCTTTTTTAACTTATCATATTTAAATTTTCAATTTATTTAAAGTTCAATTTTCTTCCTAAAACCGTCAAGTGATAAATGGACAATAACCCACTGTAATGTTTCGTATGTAATAATTTGAAGAATCAAACGACGTTTGACAGGAATATGTGCAGAAGCTAGAGACATTAAAGACGAAAAACACTTAAAAGTGAAAAAGGAGGTTTTTATAGCTGCATCTGGATTAGACGATAATTACGAAGATTATCAAAGAGAGACGGGAAAACGACCCTCCAATTGCTTCGAAATTTTGTTTGTAATTATTTGAGAGTTTCTTCATACATACTGGAAGCCGACAATTGCAACCTCATATTACTAGTGTTTACCGATGTCACACAATTAAAAAAAATTCTTCGGAACTTCCCTTAAGAGAATGCTTAAGGCAAACTTGCAAAAATGTGATACTTCACATTTTTAATTTACTAGCTACATTTCATCACGACCGATCAGACCCCGAACTACAGCCAATCACGAAGACTAGATGTTCCCTCGAGTAGGTACGCTGCCTTATGAGAATATTGGTCTTCAAACGCATATCTGACGTTAGGTGTAACCCTTACGTACGATCCATAGATAAAGATGCAGTTTAAATGATCGGCTCCGAGTAAGGCTCCCGTAAGTACCTGACTCCTCATGCTATCGTTTACATTTAAAATTTTTGACATATTTGGGAGGGAACTGCCCAGTCCTCAGTTAACAGTGTTGATAGAGCTCAAAAGCGTCTCCGAATCATTGCTGAAGAATTATTTTCCACCCTCAAACCACGCTCTCACAGGCCGGATGTGGTGATCCACTCAGTGGTCTATCATGAAATCAACGGAACGTGCTCGGATAATCTACATTCCATTTCTTCCCCCAGGTCTAACTGTCACGGCTAGGACCCGGCATGTTACTTACATTGTAGCAAAGTATTCACTTTCCCTCCGAATTCTATCGGTGTGATCCAAGTTCCACTCAAAGAGCTTCTTCCTGGAAACCACTGCACTGTGGAACAGAATCACAAGAGCGTGTTTCCTTGAACAATTCTATATTTAACTCTAGATTTAACCGATATTTTCCCTTCCTGTCCATACTTCCTGTCCATACTTCCTGTCTATACTTAACGTAAGTGGATCCTTTCGCTTTTACATGTTGAAAATTACTATAAAAATAATAATAAAAAATAATTTGCTTTGAGATCAGAAAGAAAAAAAATTGCAAGCTATAAATAATTGAGGAAAAAATAAAAAATGTTATTAAAATTCAAATTAAGTTTAATATTTAGAGTAAACGGTTTTACATATAAAAGCGTTACGATATTTTTGGGGAATCCTTTCAAATCATTTAAGCAAAACATTTCCTATTATTATGCATGAAAATTTGTGGTTTAATTTTGTCATTTAGATATTGAATAATAACTATCTTCATATGAACAACTACAGGCCTTAAGAAGACTACCACTTTATTCTGCAGGTATTATTTCGAAGATTCCATAGATTTTAATATCAGTAATATCTATGATATATTCTGCCTGTTATCAGGCAGATATCTCCAACTTGTTCAACATAGAAATAAAATTATATTGGCACCAAAAATTAAAGAATGCATGCGACAATAAGAATAAAAACACATTCATGTTATGAATATTTCCTACTGCCTTTAATAGAAAGCAAAATCCGCAAATTTAAATTCATCCTTCTAAAAGTGTCAGTATATATATATATATATATATATATATATCGTGTTATATTAATATATGTGTGTGTATGTGCCTCTTTTTGTGCTTGTCTTTGTGTGTGTGTATATATATATATATATATATATATATATATATATATATATATATATATATATATATATTATATGCATATATATGTGTGTATATGTGTGTTTGTGTGTGTGTCATTTTTGTCTCTTATGTTTACGAATGTGTTTTCCGTTGGCGCTCCATGTTTGATCAATTCTGATTTCATATTTTAAGAATGCCGTCATGTAAATTATATGCTTTGTTTGGATAGAGGGTATTTTCTATACCAAACTCAGAAGAAGAGTTTATCCTAAATTCGATATTCAGTCACGTAATATGTTTTTTCTTTCTTTCAGATCATTGCAATTGCTTGTTCTGTTTTCAAATTCTTGTTTTGCTTTGAGTCCATCTTAGAAAACTCAGGAACAATTAACTTTTTCCTGTAATGTTTGCTCATGATAATACAGTATGACATAATGTATACCTCTTTTTTCATGTACCTGAGAGTTGATACTTTAACGCTGTGATCTTGAGACAATTTTTTATAGCCAATTTGATCATATCATTTCGATAGGAAATTGCATGTATAGTACAAATAATTAGTGTGTGTGTGTGTGTGTGTGTGTGTGTGTGTGTGTGTGTGTGTGTGTGTGTGTGTGTGTGTGTGTGTGTGTCGCGCGCGATCGCACGTCACACTCCGGGAACTGTCGATATTCTAACTTGATCGAACCCATATCAACGTTGCTAAATTTTAGATCGACCTTCAAATATTTATTAATATAATCTATTATTTGGGTTGAGCAAGTTTCTCTCTTATTTTAATTGCACAAAAATGAAAAACGAGGGTTGTGTGAAAAGTACAGAGGCTAACAATGATAGTGTCATGAAATGTGTTCAAATGAGTTTTATTTTCAAAATAATCCCACTTGAAGACGAACCGATTCTTCTGTTGGTAATACAGTGTTTGGATCGCATTATTGAACAAGATTTAATCATGTTGGTCAACAGAGTCATCAACAGCATGACGTCATCATCACTGCGATACATGTTCCCAGTAAAATGTTGTCTTTTTTATGTTAGGGAACAGATGATGGAAACAAACCATTAGAATATGGGTCATGATCAACAGGTTCAAAGCCACAGCCAAGCACAGCAGCCATTGATAACAAGGACTTGTGTGATGAGGATGTCCTGATGCAACAAGACACTTTCGTCAGTTTTTCAGGTGGGTTGGCTTTGATACCATTTGTAACTGTTTCAGTAAGTTTCAAGAATACTCTCCATTCCTAATGTAGCCATTGTGAAGGTAGTCAATAAACAAAATACCATTTGCATCACGAAACACTGAGCCCATCATGCTTACTGCAGATGAATCAACCTTGCACTTCATTTAAAGCAGATCTTTAAGTGTGTTTCCCCTGAATGCGTTCTTTCTTTGTTTCTGGCTGAAATCGATAAAACTCAACACCCATCCTGGATTAGGAAACTTTCAAGTTTGATCTGCTCCAAACAACGTCAGATTTTCCCGTTGGATCAGCCTGAGCAGAAGGTATGTTACACACTGGACAGAAACTTCAGAAATGTAAGTTTCATTGTGTAAGTAATTATCAAACCTCTGTCAGAATATTCTAATAGCATTGGGTATTCGATTTATAGTCAGCCGCCTGTCATCCACCACCATGTCGCGAAAACAGTCTATGGTTCCCTAGATGTTGGGAGGTGTAGGATATCCAGACCTTGGTTCATCATCAAGATTAACAATTCTCCTCCTAAATCTCGCGCTGTTGATAATATAGCAACTATGTCAGCATAAATCTTCTTGAGGTCTATGCCTATATTTGCAGGTACTTGATTCCACTACAATACCGAACGTTTTACATTTTGAAGTTAGTTAGTTACTGCTTACACTGGAAGATTTTTAAGAGTTAGATACCGGTGTACCTGGAAAACAAATAATGCAGTTATTAATAAGACGATTTTTAATTAATGCAGGCAAGATTTCCCATCTCTGGAATAAAATCTTCATAGTCATCCGTTTGCACTTTTCAGTCCATCCTCGTATTTGTAAAAAAAAAATAAATGTGTTACCGATTGGTCTCATTGAAGAAAAGTATAATGAAAGTTAAATGTTATAATGTATGAAAATATTCTTTCAAATGCAAACATGGTGAGTAGAAAATGTTAATTTTAAACATAATATTATCATACCGCGTGACATGTACAAAATTTTAAAAAATAATAAAATAATTATTTTTTTTACATTTTCTATAAAATTTTCATACTTAAATAATTAGAAGATAATTTTGTGATGATGATAATTTAGCTAAAACTATAACTTTTCAACTTCAAAATTATAATAATCAACTTCAAAATGGACTTATTTTCAGGTAAAAATTTAATCAACTTCAAAATAGAATAATCAACTTCAAAATGGATCAATCAACTTCAACATGAGAAATAATCAACTTCAAATTGGATTAATCAACTTCAAATTGAGAATTAATGTAATACTAATACATTTAATATGTATTCTTTTATTTTTACTTAAAAGGGATATAAAAAAATATAAAAGTTCCTAAGAAATTTATTTAAAAGATTACATCATCTAATTTAATTACAGAGGGAAGTAATCTCTGTATTCCAGATACGAAGTTAGTGCAAGTCTCAGGGGAAATATTATTAATTGCCTCGGAGATCATCGCTTCTAACTTGCTGAGGCGGAATTCTTTAGTAGTTAAAGATCCCTGGCCATCACCTCTTAAAATCCCAACAATTGAGTCTGCCATACTTTTTACGTCAGCTTAAATGACTGACCAAACCTTTTCAATGGGATTTAAACATCGGACTATAGGGGGCAAGTCTGAAAATTTAGTGTTGCCTAAATTCATCCTCCTCCACAACTTCTTCAATTGAAGTATGGCACGGAGCGTTATCAATAACTTAGACAACTCCTCTTTCATAAATTTCATTTGCCTTTCTAAGGCACTCCCTTGTCCATTCTTTCGCATCCTCTTTTTTGAGAGAACCTCTTTTAATTTTATGATGAATTAATCCATTATTACTAATACATCCAATATCTTAGATGTTATTTCCCCTGGATCCGGCCTCGACTGTAGTGCAACTCGTGCCTTTTATAGAGTGACCTTCTCTTCTTGAAATATGGAGATTAAAATTGATTTCATCCATATAAAGAATTGGCACACTTTGGGACTGAAGTTCTAATAAAGTTACTGTGTAATCATTACGTTTCGCTTTATTGACATTATTATTGGCAGCTTGTGATTCATAATGAACCGATTTTAAAGTAAAGGCCATAGAGTCCAAGTGCTTTCTTCTGCATTATTTTGTCACACGAACCTCATACTTTTCGACCAACTTAATTGATAATGTCTTGAATGGGGACCCTAGGAGAGTTTTCAATTAATTCGGCAATAAAATTCTTATCCTCTCGCCTAATTTTATATTTTCGTGCACCTTTCCTAGAGTCCTCTTATCAGCACCCTGGTCTAACCAACGGTACGCTGTTGGCAGAGGCACACCAATTGTTCTTGTCAGGTCTTTTCAATTTCCTGCTGTGGCATGTGCAGCTAAAATCTGGGCCTTTTTTTTTCGCCAGCCTCAGTTGTCTTGAGGTAAGTCATCTTTGGAGCTGTTGCTAATTCAGCTTCTTTTGTAGAAGTTTCTCCAGCATTATCATCAATCATCATTTTTGCCCATACGAGACTTTCTCCTCCTACTTGTACTGTAGGCTCACCGAATACTTTCTTGGCCTCTAAGTTGTTTGTATTTTGTTTTTTTCTTCATCTATATAATGAAGACGAACAGTCAATTTCCTTACTCATGGGGTAAATTAATTGAAAAAATAATTTTCAATTTACCAAAAGAAAATCTCAATTTGAAGTTGTTTATTCCAATTTGAAGTTGTTTATTCTTATTTTGAAGTTGATTGTTTTTAGTTTTTTGACATTTTCTCAATTTGAAGTTGATTAATCCATTTTGAAGTTGATTGATCCATTTTGAAGTTGATTGTTCCATTTTGAAGTTGATTGTTCAATTTTGAAGTTGATTGATACAATTTGAAGTTGATTAATCCATTTTGAAGTTGATTGTTTCTATTTTGAAATTGATTGTTCCATTTTGAAGTTGATTGTTCCATTTTGAAGTTGATTGAACCAATTTGAAGTTGATTAATACATTTTAGAGTTGATTATTTTTTTTACTTGAAAATAAGTCCATTTTGAAGTTGATTATTATCATTTTGAAGTTGAAAAGTTATATATTTAAAATCTCTTATATGTCTATTGAAATAAAATGGCTGCTATATTATACATTAAACGTACACCGAAAATTTATATTAATTGGAATATATTTATTTGTTTACAAAAAACGTTCGTCGTGATTTTTGTACCTGTTATCTGAACACGTGATTTTGTTTCGCACTTCTCTGCATTTTTATGCTATGATATATATATATATATATATATATATATATATATATATATATATATATATATATATATATATATATATATATATATATATATATATATATGCCATTTTTGTTAGTGGTATGTATATTTATGTGTGAAATTGCTCAATATCAGTGGTGTAAATATAAATATTGATGATTGGGCACAATCCTTAGACGTAGGGATTGTCAACAAAAAGAACATCCCAATATGCACATTACAAATCGAAGAAACCAAAATGAAGTAAATATAAACGAGTAAATATCTCAAAACATGTGAAACCATAACCTGGAGGCGCATCTAAATAGCGAAACGATGCTTTTCAAAGGCCAATCAAAATACTACGCATGAATATTTCGATAGAAAAAAAAATACAGTGCGGAACTATCATATAAGCCATCCTATATGGCAAATAATGCTTAAAATTGTCTTACTGAAGAAGAAATTTCTTGTTCTACAGCAGAATGTGTATACTTTAGACAGAGCTTGCAATTAACGAGAAAATTACAGAAATCCACAACAGATTGTGTTAATAGACATGCTGTTTTACATCAACGAACTTTTGCTCCAGTGGACGTGTGCTTGTGTCTTTACCTCGAAAAATACATTAAACCTCACATTTTTCAATAATGTGGAGGGAAAAGGCCCCTCGTCAAAACGAACGGAATGTGCCAAAGTTAAACACTACAAAAGCTGGTCTGCATCTATATCTTCAACTTCAGAATGATAATAATCAACTTCAAATTGGATTAATCAACTTCAAAATGGATTAATCAACTTCAAATTGAGAAAATGTCAAAAACCTAAAAACAATCAACTTCAAAATGAGAATAAACAACTTCAAATTGGAATAAAATCTTCAAATTGAGATTTTTTTTGATAAATTGAAATATTGGATGTATTAGTAATAATGGATTAATTCATCATAAAATTAAAACAGGTTCTTTCAAAAAAGAGGATGCGAAAGAATGGACAAGGGAGTGCCTTAGAAAGGCAAATTAAATTTGTGAAAGGGGAGTTGTCTTAGTTATTGATAACGCCCCTTGCCATACTTCAGTTGAAGAAGTTGTTGAGGATGATGAATATAGGCAACACCAAATTTTTAGACTTACCCTCTATAGTCCGATGTTTAAATCAAATTAAAAAGGTTTGGTCAGTCATTAAAGCTGACGTAAAAAGAAGTATGGCAGACTCAATTGTTGGGATTTTAAGTGGTGATGGCCAGGGATCTTTAACTAATAAATAATTCCGCCTCAGCAAGTTAGAAGCGATGATCTCCGAGGCAATTAATAATATTTCCCCTGAGACTTTCACTAACTTCGTATCTGGAATCCAGAGATTACTTCCCTCTGTAATTAACTTAGATGATATAATCTTTTAAATAAATTTCTTAGGAACGTTTATATTTTTTTTATATCCCTTTTAAGTAAAAATAAAAGAATAAATAGTAAATTAATTAGTATTATATTAATTCTCAATTTGAAGTTGATTTATCCAATTTGAAGTTGATTATTCCTCATTTTGAAGTTGTTTTCCAATTTGAAGTTGATTAATCCCTTTTAAAGTTGATTAATCCATTTTGAAGTTGATTAATTTTTTTACCTGAAAATAAGTCCATTTTGAGGTTGATTATTATCATTTTGAAGTTGAAAAGTTATAGTAAAATTAACAATATATGTAGGTATATCTCGATAATCGGCATTCTTCGACCCTAAACCACTTTTCCCCTGAGGCATAATGAGTGTCTTTTTTTCTAGCTGGCTATCTCAGTTAATTTGGTACACGGAGAGACCAGTACTGGGAATCTGTAGAAATATACGAAGAATATTCATCAGGCATTCAGTTTCAGGAACTATTCGTTGAAGTCCACAGATTAAACGTGCTACTTCCAGCTTCTCCTATACCTCAACGCATTTATCTCGAACTGGATCTCGCTGTGTATGTTCCACAAGCTTTCCGGGAACTGAATAAGCCGGCAAACTCGCAACAAAAAAAAAGATTAATAAAATCACCATAAAACAGAGTTATTCACCCTGTTCTCACACAGCGAGTAAAGTGTTGGCCTCAGCCTAAGTGTTTTTTTTTTCGAGTCTTAAAAGATCTAAAGCATTATTGGCGAACTGTTATCTCTATATCTCAGAAACTAAGTTCTTTTCGGTGAATGTGTCTCATTAAAACTGTGACTTTGTAACATTTTGTAGGTGAATTTGTGAAATTGATTAAACATGGCGGAATGCTGTTCGACGTATTAAGAGAAGATTTTGTAGAATTTCCTATTTTCAATTTCGGTCAAGTTTTTGTTTAAAATTGTTTTCATCTTACTTTTGTTTTTCTCTTCTATTTTTTAATTTTTGTTTTCCATGTTATGTTCTACCCGTTTTTTTTCTTTTAGAATATACTCCTATTTTCGTATTCTCTTTTTTTTGTTTCGTTTAATATTTCTTCAGCATTTTGTTATTTTTTCAGGCTACACGTTAAATGGATTCAAAAGAATGGTTTTATTTATTTGATGACTTCTATTTCGGATATTTTCGAATAAAAATTATCCTTAAAATTATGTTCTAATATATTTTAAGCATTTAATCATTTCACCTCAAAAAATGTGATAATGTCACCAAGACAGAAAGGATTACTGGGAGTTAAAAAGAATGAGAAGATATTCGAGAAGAGAAATTACAGTAAATTAACAGTTTTTATGAAAGGAGATGATGGCGATTGAATTTGCATTTAAATTTTAAAGATTTTAGGTGGCAGGAAATTAAGAACCGGGAGTGATTTCTCCAGCCGAAAAGTGCGTGTAAAGTAATTCTTAGAATAGTACTTACGGTTACAACTAGCTACATCAATTTCAAAGGGAGGTAACTATGTTTCCGATCTAGTAATACACTTAAATACATGGGGTCCATGTACGAAAAAGGAAAGCCCATTTAAAAAAATACATGAAAATATTTAATAGAAAAGACAGGGAATAGCCACGTCGAGCCAGTGAGAAATTGCCCAATGTCGAGATGCCAGAACAGGACCAATATAATTTCATATCCATCTGTGGATACTTGTAGAGGATCTAGAGATATAGAGTAGGAACAGCAGACCAAATATCGCAGCAATGTTCGAAACACGAACGAATAGTTGATTTATAATACTCAAGAAATATTCCCACAAGAAATAATGTCTGGTACCAACATTACTTGCAGTAGAGGTAACAACTGATTCAAGGTAATCACTCCACTTCATTTGGACAACGTGAGACGAATAAGTAGCAATGAGCTGCCAAGCTGAATGTTAGAATCAGACACGCTTATGAAGGCAAACATAATTTTCTTTCTGGTAATTATATACACAGCAGATTCGTTTTGGATGCATTAAAATTTACAAGCAATTACTTTCTCCATATAAGGACTGAGTGGAGGCAATTTTCGAAAGAAGTTGTAAATTATATTTTATTTTACCTATCGGATTTCTCTTAAGACAGAAGTAAATATTAATGGCATCAGCATCAATACCTAGTTGGGAAAGGATGATATCGTGAAGGGCGCTGATGAAGATAAGAAACATTGTGTGTTCAAGTATAGAGTTATGCTGACACCTGCATTAATATGAAATGATGGAGAAGCGTGGCTATACAACACGTTCTTCTTACATAATTTTTTAATAAAGATTGGATTAAGGCAAATATTCGTTCAGGGTTAACATATCACTTGAGCTTGTGGAAAAGACCAGCATGCCAAACCTGGTCAAACGGCTTCGAATAAGCTAAATCCACAAACCGAAATTCACAGTTCTTAGCTAAGGCCAAATAGACGCATACAATAATATTTAACAAAATGTGTTGAACCAATTCAGGTCGAATAATTGCCTGTCAGTTTTAGCAGTGAGATCTGATATCATTTGAAATTCTGTATGGAAAAAAAATGACAAAACTTATAAACTTTAATAAGAAAAATTAATGTACCCAAATAAAAAATGCATCAAAATAATATACGAAACAGAGATGTTGTACTCTTATCATTATTCCCCTGAGTTACAGTGTTTTTTGGGGTTTTTTTTTGGGGGGGGGATTTTTTGCAATTAGTTCTATTATTATTCTTAATAATATTTATATTATTGTATCATTGGGGATATTTTCAATTATACATAAAAAACAATTATTTTATTTACTATCAAATTAACTTGTAAATAAAACAGTATTTAGACTTTTCTTAGTGCCATTTTTAATTTAATATTCCAAATAAATGCAATGTTCAAGAGAGGAAACATTTCAGAAAATGAGGCAAACAAATACACTAAGCGGATTTAACATTTTAGCGATAAATTTCCCACTAATTGTATATATATATATACATATATATATATATATATATGTGTGTGTGTGTGTGTGTGTGTGTCTGTACGTGCGTGTGTATCTATATGTATGTTTATATATATATATATATATATATATATATATATATATATATATATATATATATATATATATATATATATATATATATATGTATATATATTTTAAAGATGAACATACTACTTTAAGATTCAAGTTATAATGATTTATTTCACCAGATCCCTTTTAAGGGACGCTGGATCATCAGATAACACTTCCAAAATGAAATGACAGATGAAATGATATTTCACACTTTTGACGGGCAGTATTAAGTTTATGTATTTTAACAGAGAATGTAGGGAGGAGTAGTGGGAGAGACATGCTTTAGTTTAGAGAGGGTTTATTTTAATATTTCTTTCAATCATACTTAGGATTGGGGGAGGAGGGACCAGACTATGACCTGTTGAAACATTTAACTTAACGGAAGTGATATATTGAAATGGGAAGGGAGAAGAGAGAAAAAAGAAAAAAAGAAAGAAGAAGGACTTAATGAGAAAGAAGCTGTAATTTTGTTTTACGTAATAAGAAGGGGGTGGTATATTTTTAGCAATTTATCTAAAAAAAATAGATTTTAATGTTATTTAGCAATTTAAATGTAAAAAAAAACATGAAGAAATTAATTACATGCTTGCTAGCATTTTAAATATTTAGCTCTTTTACAAATAACTTTGGGATATAATATAACTTAAATACTGTATTTATTATTATCATCGAGAACACATTAAAAGGATTTTTAAAATATAACAGTTATTGATAGTAATCTTTTAATATTGTACATGACTGTTAAGGTAACATCTATATTAGTTTTAATCTAATTCATGAATATAATTTGTGACTACTTTTAGATGGTAATCTTCCTTAATTAATATATATATATATATATATATATATATATATATATATATATATATATATATATATAGGCTGAACGAAAATTATTTTGATAAATTTTCTTGTATTGATAATGTACTATAATATATATTTACACGTCAGTTAAAACGAAGTTCTCATATTTTTTTCAACTGGAATTATATTGTATTTAATCTATGAAAATATCAATGGAAAATATGTGTTTGATCAAATGCATAAGATCATTAATTTGTTTCGGGTATTGTCCTTAATTATGTGCACAAGCCTAAAGTCTGTTTTATCTCCGATGTTTGTAAGGTCAATCAATGATATTCAACAGGGAGGGGATCTATACTAATTGACTCTTTTAGTAAAACTGCGAAGTGCAATATTATTTTTACCCTCACTGATAAATTGTGAACAAAAATGTAAATGAATGAAAATGTTTTTTTTTTTTATTTAAAAATTAAATTCTCTCAAAATAATACTTTCCAAAATTTAGAAACAAAAACCACATATCCTGATAAAACGTAAAGCTCATTATGTATATGAAAATAAAATATGTTTCTCAATGCCTAGATTTCTTCGTTTTAAGTCTAATTAATAATTCGATTAGGAACACTTTCGGACCCTTGTGAAAGCTGAATACCTCTTCTCCCTGTATATATACATGAACAACAACAGCAACAAAATATACGTACATACATGCACACACACACACACACACACACATATATATATATATATATATATATATATATATATATATATATATATATATATATATATATATATATATATGCTGTTTATTGCAAGAACAGTAACATAGATCCATCATCAGTAAAGGCATAGTCGTAAACAGTTTATATTTATATAAATTTATTACAGAAGTATTATCAGAGAAACACTATGCAGTCTTAAAATTACTTTTATGCATACAAATAGTTATCAAATTATGAAAAGATATTTAGTAGTATATTTTTTTATAAAATTGATATCTGTTTTATGCACAGATATATATATTTGTTTGTCTGACAATCTGTCTGCGTATGTTTGAATGCATAGTCTTCAAGACAAATTCAGCCAACCCACGTTTTCTGATCGTCTCCTTGAGGCGATCACCGGTGTTGGAAATTTCTGAGCACAAATATAAGAAAGACGTAGCGAACTCGGTAGGGATTACTGCCAATGACAATTGCCTGTGGGTCGGCGCCGTCTTCCGAATGGATCATCTTGGTCTCAGACGAAGAGACGTGCTGTTTCTGCAAAACAATATTTCGGTAACCATTTACTCAATCTGGTTAAGTATTTTATGCGCTGTTTTATTATGTCCCAATTCTTTTTATCATGTGACTGCTAGATTTTTAAAAACCATTTGCCACACAATGTGTCCTAGGAATTTCAACTGTCTATTTCCAAAGATAAGTATACATGTCATTTTTGTTGCCTTTTCACTAAATAATCTTAGTTACGCACATGTTTCGTCCATGGTATTCTCCGCATCATTGTCTAGAACCGCCTTTCGCTTGCTTGACGTGTCATCATCATCTGTGAGTAGATTGTTAAGAATTTACTGGTCTATAGGAGGAATGCTATTATAGAACATTCTTGTATCCATTCCTTTTTTTTGTTCTAATGAACTTTTAAATTTTCTTAATACATTGCTTATATTTGGAAATAATCTTTGCCTGTCCCAATGTGCTTTTGACCTTAGCTATCTAACTCGCTGATATCTGTTAAAACATTTTTCTGATATTTAAAATTGTGTAATTCCATGTTTATTTGTCGCCAATTCTATTTCTGAACCATTCATTGTTTTTTCTTGAAATTCATATTAATCTTTTCTTTCCTGTAGGTGTTTCTGTCTGTGTCCGCAATCACAACTGGGTTATTTGCATATCTTATATTTCTAAAATTTTGGCTTTCAGTAATGAATCCAGGTAGAACTTCTAGTACTCTTAGAATCGTCTCAATGTAAAGATTGAATAATAATGTACACCTGTACATTGTAATTCAATACATAATTATTATGAATAATTGAAGCATCCTTTTTATATGATTTTTGATTATTTACGGAATTACATTTCTGTCCGTATGAATTCACTTTGGTTCCAATAGATTTCATGAATCATTCTAATATCCTTCACAAATTTATCAGGCTTACTAAGTAGCTCCAAGTCTTCACCTCACTGTATTAACAAGTGTATATATTGATCAACTTACGTCAGAAATTAGTGTTGCAAAAGAAAAAATATCTATAAATGAAACTTTAATAAAAATGTATAAACCTGAATTGATCTTGCTTCTGTTTGGTACATTCTGTTTGCTGTATTAAATAGAATTTTCTGGTTATTACGCAAACATACATTTTGCCCAAAACAATACACACACACGTTTTTGAAAAAAAAACACGCACACCCACATATGCACATTAAATTATGTTTATGCCTCATTTTAATAGATATATTTTATTTAACAAAATGTTCTGGGGTTTTTTCGGGGGGGGGGCGTTTTGTTTTTTAAATAAACAGTATTAATTATATTTGTCAGCTTGTAAGTACGTGAGTTTTCGTAGAAACGATGTGCTTATTTGACAGAAATCGAACTTGCTACCCCAACAGGGACCATCATTTGATCTGATTTGATGACGCACATATTTTCTCCGAAATTTCTCGGAGTTGCAGGCCGGAAAATGTAATTAATAATGTTTATTTAAAACCAAAACAAAAAACAGAACATTTAGTGAAATAACTTGTATATATTAAAGTAACTTACAAAAATTAGATTAAATAATTTTCGTACCTAACCTATTTCATAATATCCATATATATGCAAACATACATGCATACACACAGTGTTTGTGTGTTATTATCAGATTCTAAAAATAAGTGTTGAATGGTATGTAAATTATATAAGTGGACTTGATGTTATACATATGTTTTTTTGATAATTTCTGAATAGATTTATTTGATTTTTTTTTTTTTTGGCTAGGTGCGGGAGATTTTGCTATGTGCTTAATTATGAGTAGTTAAAATAATGATTTTGAATCAGTGAAATACAAAATATAGAACTCACTCAGTCTAGTTACATTCCAGCTGAAAACGACATTTCTGCACGAAAAATTGCCTCAATGATGTTTCTGTTGAGGACATTTTGTTGGGATGGCAATAAATGAAAGCTTGAAGATATATATCATCTCATCCATGCTGCCCCATTGTGTGCTGATTCTGCAAAGAGATGTGAGATTTGGTTTTATCCTGATGGCAGAAGGCAACTTTTGGCCAATTCCGCTTGATTTTCATCAATCGTTGCTATCAACATTTCATTTAAGGACTCTACTTGTCTGAATTTAAATCTGGATTTTGCTACGACAGTGACATAGGAGTTCTACCAGATACTCAACATCACTTTATTACGTTAATTTCGGCTGTTATTTTCCAATATTCATCGTTGTAATCATCCATTTTTCATTTAACGTGGTCGTACTTCGGAAATAATTTTTCCATTACATCGTATGATAACTATCTAAGTATTCATCCATCTAACCATTTCCAAAATTCTTACGATGCACATATGCGATATATAAAATGTCTCTAAGGTAATATGTGTCTGAAATCATTTTTATCAGCGTTGTTATTTGGCCATCATAAATGTCTACATACCAGCCGGAACGTAATCACTGTTTGAGATCAAATCTTCAGTTCAGTACGAAGCAATCCATATGGAAACAGCAATCCCAGCTAAACGACCATATCCATAAACGGCATATATATATATATATATATTTGCTATATTCCTTCCTTTATTGATATAAAATAAGTAAGTACAATGGCGAAAATTCATCCCATTTTTCACCACTATCAATTCTAATTTCAAAAACTTAATTTTTATAATACTCAAATGAGTCGAATTGAACGACGATTTGAAATATCGCATTTACGGTTATATATAGATACCAGAAATTTCCATCACATATCAAAGAATATCACGTTTTAAAAAGCAACCAACTGAACACTGGCACTCACTTTCTCCAAGTCAAAAATATCCTTTCTTTCGGGATCAAAAATATATTCATATAGTGTTCAGTTTTACGCTTGGCCTACTGGCGATCACTTCAGAGAATAGCTGATGATGATTATTTTAATTTATTTATACTTGGATATGTTTATTTGCATAGTGTTCCACCTTTATTCGACCCATAATAACTATCTGATAATATTGTATCGGCATGAGCCGTGTCATATTAAAGTTCTTTCTGTTATATTTTACAGACGGGCTGGTCTCACGAACTTATTCGTTCAAAACTGCATGGAATAATATACACAATGTTCGTCATGTTCTCATTTTGATTGATACCTGGCGCTGGTAATGTATGTTCAATGTATGGAATGCAGACAATGTATTAACGCACGAA
Organism: Acanthosepion pharaonis; assembly: GCA_903632075.3. Classification (NCBI taxonomy): domain Eukaryota; kingdom Metazoa; phylum Mollusca; class Cephalopoda; order Sepiida; family Sepiidae; genus Acanthosepion; species Acanthosepion pharaonis. Next base: position 59,827 of record CAHIKZ030003248.1, on the reverse strand, counting down.
GACAAACTCTCTGAGAAGCAACAAACTTCTGTCTACATTTCGTGCGAATATTTAAGTCTTCATGTCTGAATGAAATCATAATTAAACCAGGTAGCAATTTTTTTAAGAAAAGAATACATACACGTTAGGTAGACACACTATTAAATATTTCACATATTCTCAACATTACAGATACGTTTTCATTTATTATATCTGACAGTAGATTATATTGACTCTGGAACGAGTACAGTAAATACATTTTTATCTTGCTCAAGCTTCAATATTTGCTGTAATCTTGCTGGCAGCAGTTTGAAAGAAGAAATATTGGAAACTTCGTAAATAGTGAGATAAAAGTAAATCTGAAAAAAAAATATGCATAAATCTCCTGCAACGAGAAAATTCTAAATATACTCTGGCGGTTATTTATAATAATAACATGATAATTATTTTGAAAAAACATGATTTTCAGAAAAGGTGAATGTTCATAAATGTAGCTGAAGAGATTACTAGGTCCTGAGTGACTAGATTCGATAAATTATTATTCAAAATTTACTACTAATTCCGTTTGAAAAAAAGTACTTCTACAGAATAAATTCCGAGTATCTTCGATTTTGACATATAGACTGTTGTGGTAGGATCCACCTAATTTGCATGGTGGAGTACCGACCATATAAATATGGTTGGTACCGGGAAGAGAGGGAGGAATCAAGAGATTCAACCAGAGACTCTGCCCGACTGTGACTCAGTCAACACATTCTCCAGGAACGGTCTTACCAGGAATATACAAAAGACTATATGTAAATATTGTGTAAACTTTCTTGTTTCAATACATTTTGTTCTAAGTATATTTTGTGTTGCATTATTATTCCATGCATTAGTCAAGTTTCGGCATAGACATATACCAAAAATCAATCCTTCCAAAGTATTAGTGTCATATATTTTTGGAAAAACTAGTGAAGATGGAATTAATTCATTAGCTGAAATATATGGTTTATATTTCCTGTTATCAGGAAATAAAACAAATAATTTGTATATTACAACATTCTCGTCTGAACCTATCATATTATTGAGAGGGTACACTTGGACTTTATCCATGACCCTACATTGTTTCTTACGTTCTTCAACCAACATTCCAATTGCATCAGTTGATGTATCGGTATTTATGCCGAGTTTTAAATGTGACATGAAATAACTTGTTAATTTTGATTCCTTGAAAGTTAAACAGTTGTATTTAGAGAGAGTAATTTTCTCTATTACAATTTCCCGAATGAGCATGCCAGTATAAATGAGGCAAATGGTATTAAAATGGTTGTCAATTTCGGACAAGGGTATCCAATGTAAATAAGTTAGTAGAAATACAAATGTCAGATTAAAAATAAATGTATTTATATAAGTAAGTGTGATTGTGTGCGTTGTGTATGTGTGTGTAATCATTTCAATACAAGAAATGCGACAGGTTTCAAGAGGTTACTGAGAATATGAAAAATATTATTAAAGACAGCGGACAATAAACTACCAAGTTACAAGTTAACGGTTGGTGACATTGTTTTAGAATTTTGGGAGCTCGAACAGTAAATCCCCAAGATAGAAGGAAGAGAGATACAACTATTAACAAAGACCTTATGTTTGAATCTAAGTATATCTTATGGTCAACTCATAATATATATATATATATATATATATATATTATTACTTGATGATTGCTTTTAAATAGAAAAAAAATCTGGCTCTATTCATTTTGATAAGCATGTCCACTACCATTATATATATATATATATATATATATATATATATATATATATATATATATATATATATATATATATATCTATACATATGCATGTGTGTGTGTGTGTGTGTGTTTGTGAGCGTAGTAATGGTTCCTGGAATTCCAATGAAATATATGTGTGTAAGCATAGTAATCTATACTTTGGTTTCACTATACACTCCCTGTCCAATCAATTTGAATTATTTCAAATGCCATGATTGATGACTTCTGTTTTATGATCATTGTTTCATTGATTTTGAATATCAACAGTTCGAAAGAAAATGGCGACGAAGTAGGACTAGAATGAATAAAATGGAGTGAGGAAACTTAGTAATTTATTTAAGTCAGAAAGACTGAAATTAAAACGAAATGTTCGGACACACTGTTTTAAGTGACGTGATGGGTAGGGAAGAATACTTTTCTACATTTCTTTCTCCTTGTTCTTATTCAACGAGACTGGAAGGCAATAATAAGAATGATATTCCGACACAAACTTAATTAAATACGCGCCTGCAGCTTTTGTTTTGTCGTGTATATCCGCAGCGATATGTTTCGAATGATTCGTACGACTTCAAGATAAAAGAAATGAAAGAGGATAAGAAAATCGATAAATGAATCTAATCGAATTATTGCAAACGACAAATTTGATTAATTTTCAAATATCAGAGGAAAATGATACATTTTATAGGAGTGCATTTCGAATGGAGACTTTTTGGTCATTTATTGGTTGTTGATTTTTAGTATGATCGAAAAGAAGTGGGAAAATGGAAACTGATGATCTTGCTTGTAATTACTGTTGCAGCTTTCTTAGTTTCAATTTGAAAACGTTAAAAATTAGATGGTATCTCTTCCTAGATGAAGATTGTACGTGCATGTGTGTATTAGATAGTGTAATTATAAAACACTTAATAGTAAAGAAAAAAATTAAGTTTATTTCTTTATCTGTAATCTCCAGAAGCAATACCCAATTGGTATGTAGCAAAATACTCACAGAAAGAACGAACTGTCTTGAAAAATAAACGAAATTTTTAAAATGGTGGGTTAATAGCAGAAATAGAACGCAAACTGGAATGATCAAAGATTATGCACACACCATTATCAATGACATGAGAACTGTAAAATGGTACATTTGTTAAATTTGTATTTTAGTTTTCAAGGAATACTTTTATTTTTCAGTCATTCTGAATGTTTGTCTGATATTGATTCGATATCAATGCAAGTAGATTGAATGATTTGGTCGAAATTCAAATTAACAATACGTTTCAGAATTATTTTTTTAAGACAGTCATTTGCAAGTACAAGTCCTTCGTTTACAGGCTTTGTTATGAATAATTATACATAATTTATTGTTGGTTGTTTTGATTTTGTTTAGAGGCATTCTGTGGGATATCTAATGCAGATATCTAAAAAGTTTGAACAGAGTTTCTTGGTCTCAATTAAATATATTCTGAACGCTTTTTATGCCTTCAAATACATGGTCATAGAATGTTGGTAATTCTACTATAATGTTTTGGTTGGTATAACTTAATACAAAATATAGTACTTGTAATGTTACTTTAAAATATTATTATTGGCAATTTTACTATATATATATATATATATATATATATATATATATATATATATATATATATATATATATATATATATATATATATATTATTGTTGGTAACTTTACAATGGGTATGACATTTTGGTAATTTTATATAAATATGTATTGTTCTTATCTTAGGATAAATCTTTATTTTTATACTTTCAGACTTTTTGTCCAGTTTCTTTATTTACTCATACCTAGGAACCTGACATGTGCTACGACATGGGGTGGAGGTGAATCTGGGAACAACTGCAATTAAGAGATGGCCTTCTGACCCTCAAATCCTCTAATCTCTTGATCAGACACATCGCTGTCGGATGTACTTTATAGTCATAACCAGGTTTATACATATATAGTAGTTCGTATCATAAGTTTTGACAAAATATTTGAAATATCTTATCAAGATGGATGTTTCTTTTAAATTTGATGTATGCCAAGGCATTCAGTGAAATATTGTTTCTCCCGAAAAACAAAAGTATGTCACATGGCCACCAGTTTCAAAACTATGGCTATTCGTAGACACACATGGTAATATAGGGTATTTACAACCCCATATATCAAAATATTAGTCCTTCTGGAATAAAAAAAGTTTCGCTTACCATCTTTTGCCCTTCAATTTATATTAAATTATTTCTTATTTCTTTGAACTATGCTATAATTGTACAATTTTATTTATTATTCGGGGGGGGGGGGTAAATAATGTGTTTATTTTGATTCACTTACCAATATGTATTATAAATTAATATCATATGTATACTACTTTATACTTTCACAAGTTTGATTGCACAAAAATACACCAAATTTTTGCAAGAATTAGTACTTAACTTAAATAGATCCATATATTTTTATATTTCTGTCTACTAAAATATATATATTTAAATTCAAATAAACTAGACGAATTTGTAGGATATTTGAATATAGTATGAAATAATACATTTAATGTGTATTTCTGTTTAGATTCCCTTTTTTTAATCATGTAATACATACTTAAATGTGTGTACAATTACTTATGAACACCTTATGAAACATTGATTATCTACGTTTGTATTAATTCAGAAGCTGTTTCGTTTATTCAATTAACATATTCTTAATGTTTCATCTGGATCCCTGTTAAAGGCAGCTGTGCTCTTGCGCGGTTTCTCATCTATCAGATCATCCCATAAGTTCTGTCCGAATTTTGAAAAAAGAAAACAAGTGATCAAATGTTACATTTAATTACAGATTCAATTAACAATGTATTTTCCCTGATTATCTATGACTTCCTTCCATTTATTAACGAGCTTACTATTTCCATTGCTGTAAAATTCTTTTGGCTTTGATTCGAAGAACTCACAAATGTCAGTTTTCACCTTTTCCTGTGTTACAAATCTGTTTCTTCCAAATGATTCTGTAAGCTACGAAACAAATGGTAGGCTGAAGGAACAAGATCGGGAGAATAAGGTGAATTACGAATTTTCTCCCAACCAATTTCTTCGCTCCTTTTTGA
>CAHIKZ030003248.1:20000-50000 GCA_903632075.3 Acanthosepion pharaonis | reverse complement strand
TTATTATTATTAAAATGATCACTGGTCACAATAAGAAATATTTCTTTTTCTTCCGCCTACAGAATGTTCGAAATCTAATATTTTATCCTTTAACGTAAAACTATGTCACGGAGAATGATAAATTGTTCATTTAACAGGAATCCATTCTACATGCGTTTCTAAGAAACGCATTTAGCGAATATGTAAGACGATATAAATCTCTATTAACGGATACAATGTACTTTGAATAATACCGATCCTTTTTGGCTTGTGAAATGAAAGAGTGAGACAAACTAATGTACATATAATATGTGGCATTTTAATCGGAATCCGAACAAACAACGTATTCAAAGTTGTCAAGAGAAGGATCACCGCGTGGTAACCTGCTATTATGAGCTTTATAAGATATATGCAAGCTTTAGTTATCTAGAATAAAAAAGGGTCCATCCCTAAATGCCTCTCTACTTGGTGAGCAATGTGGACTCTGATGTGAGCATTTAAAAGATTAAATTTAATATCTCCTAGCATCTAACTCAACCTTTCTATTATACGTCGAATAATATTTGAATAGAATTTGAGAATAATATTATACATGGAGCTAGATTTATACCAGAATTCGAAGATGGGATATGTAGTAGAATTTAAATAGTTAGGACTTAAGGTAATTTAAGATACATACACATCGTTCTAAACAAAACACACACATACTTACGCATACGGATACACACATACGCGCGCGTGCACGGAAGCACACACACTCACACATACACACACATGATGATGGTCTGAAAAGTTCGTAAAATGACTATAAGTGAATGTTGCTATAAGTGTGACATCATGCATGGTTTAATTCCAGCATATTTCTTTTATTAATAATTGCATCATTGTTTCTATCCAGGTGTGCCGACTTCTAACTATTTAAGGAAATCTTTAAATGCCATTAACAGCAATTCTCTTGAAAAGAGACAAAATTTAGCATTGTGGTGTTATCAATTACCCCCAGAAAAAAATTTTAGTCTACAAGAACATACATACTGACGAGGCTTGAATATTAGATGATGGAACTCCAGCTTTATCCATAATGCAAAGTGGACAGTTGGATTTAGGAAAGAAAGGATTCGTGAAGATGCTTCACAGCATCAGGCAACTGTCACCGCCAAGAAAAACATTAATAGTGTTGACCACATACTATGGAGGGCAGATAATATACTATAAATAAAATAGCCAACGTTATTAGCATATCCAGTGAGACAGTTGAGAATATTCTTCACAGTGAAATTGGCATGACGAAGGTTTCTGAGCGGTGGGTGCCACGTCCTCTGACACCTGTTAAAAAGGGCCGAGGGTTGATCATATCACGAGACATCTTATATTGTTTGAAGCTGGACTGTTATTTTACCTGAAGGTTTTTTAAACCAGGATGAATGATAGATTCATCCATTTGAGCCAGAGACTAAGTTACTACAATGAAAATACGCCTTTCACGTAACCCAAAGAAATCTAAAATCATTTCATCAGCAAGGAATGTGAGGGCTTTAGGTTTTGGAATGTAAAAAGCAATGTGTTTATTACTATATTGAACAGGGTCTCGCAATCAATGGAGAGTACTGAGCCAACATACTGAGAAAGTTCTGAAATACTATCAGGGTCAAGCTCCTAGAACTTTTTCCATCAGAAAAATGCTGGAGCAGAAAGTGCATTGTTTGCAGTGCGTAACAGTGACAGTAAACTTGCTGATCAGCCTCCTGTTCTCATATTTTAACTCCATCTCTTTATCTTCAGGTCTCCAACATAAAAAGAAAAACACTTGGCTGGTAACAAGTATCACATTGATAATGATTAGATATTTTTATTTTGTTGATAAGTTTATTCAACAACAGTACTAAAGCTTCTATAATGCTACACCAATGAAAGAAATCTGTGTACAGCAAGGACTCCGTTGAGAATTAAACCCTATGAGAGTATATTGGTCAGCCAATGAGTTTTTTACCCATTATATTTGTATATATATATATATATATATATATATATATATATATATATATATATATATATATATATATATATATATATATATATATATATAAATATATATTATATAAAACGATATGGATAATTCCAAATAGTATGGATAAATCCAAATAGTAATAAAAAAAAGAGCAAATGGTAATTATTAAAAAACAAGATTGTAAATGGTAATTCTATTTTGTTAAAAATATCTTCTCTACAGACAGCATATGCAAAAACTCTTAAAAGGACAAAGTTTCCCGGGCAGAAAACAAAAAAAATACAAAAAACAAAAAAAAAACAATAATTTACGCATTAATTATTTTTAAGAAGGTAGGTTTAATTTTTTTTTTTTTTAGAGGGGGGGAAATGTATTGAGAAAGGGATAAGGTGAAAGGCGAAGAAGAAGGATATGTAAGCAAAAAGGGAAGGAAAGAATGAGATATATATATATATATATATATATATATATATATATATATATATATATATATATATATATATATATATATATATATATATATATATATATATATATATATATATATATATATATATATATATATATATATATATATATATAATCAGTAGAAAAGATATACGCAAGTGGTGGTGAAGTGAACAGACATGTTGCCCTATTAATCTCAGTGAAGTAGAAAGTTATCGTCCAATTGGTTAAAATGACAAGGAAAGAAAAAGAAGGAAAGGAATGGGGAGGAAGATAAAAACGTCTTGACACCAGCAATTTTCAGTATTTAAATGAATAGACTTTCCGTCCAAAACATACGATTTTGGCATTTCAAGGATACGATTTTGACATTTTAAGGATATAACAACAACAACAGCAATAATAATGATAATAATGATAATAATAATAATAATCTTAGAGAAAAATGGTGCAAGTTTTTTTAATAATAATAATAATAATAATATATATATATATATATATATATATATATATATATATATATATATATATATATATATATATATATATATGATATTATTAAAAATAATTAAAATTAAGGATAGAAATACACAATAAAGAAAATAATAAACATAATAATAATAATAATAATAGCAGTAATAATAATAATGATGATGATGATAATAATAATAATAATAATTTAATAAATGTAAAATAATATGGAATTATATTCTTACATAAGCCGAATCATGAACATACTTCTAAAAACATATAAACACACATATAAATGCCGTACATATATGGCATCATATTAAAAAAAATACATCTCTTCTTATTCTGAGCATATATAGGACGGATATAAAAAGCACAAAAAAAAACAGAATATAGCTAATTATGTAAACATTATAACAATCAATATATACACAAAAAAATAAACCCGCACCTGTGAACAACCACTAACACCTATATAGACATCTCACATACACACTCATATAAACACACGTACACACATACACATACATATATATATGTGTTTTTTTTTGTGTTTTTGTGTGCAATGAAAAGATGATGATGATGAAGAAGAAGAAGAAGAAGAAGAATAGAAGAAGAAGAAGAAAGTGACACTTGCTTTCATATTATCCTGTTCGTGTCAGATATTGTTTGCCACTTTTTCTCCAGTACGTAGTCAAGGAATTTTAACTAACACTTTCTGATTGTAAATATAAGTTTTCCCATTGTATCTCTTTATTTAAAACTTCCTATTTGTTCACGTATTTCGTCGTTGTGTTTCTCAGTATTCGGCTGTAGAAACTCAGTCATTCTTTCCTTTAAATGTGTGATAATTTAGTGTCATTTACTATCATATACCTTGTGGGATATCCGTCTTTACTTTCCGAAAATAACTTACAGTAGGGGACGCTCCTTAAACATATAAGTTGGCAATCATATGCTCACTCATACTGTTTCTCCTTTTACAGTTGTGGCTATGGGATGTAGTCGTAGGTGAGAAAAAAGTATCCCCCAACTGGGGAATTTTTATTTTCTTGCATTTGTATGATGACATTTTGTATTCTTTCACACACGTAGGCATAAAGAAATTTCACAGACACATACACATTCTCTAATTTAAATGCTTTATAAAACTAGTCTTTATGGATTTTACGTTTATTGTAATTGTAATAATTTCGACTTTGTTATGAGAAATATACTACAAGAAAACATGTTTTCTATATAAACACAAGAATCCTCGCAGCACCTACGTTATCACAATTCGAGTATCTTTTATTTCTATCTACCGGAATTGTTCCCCTTTATTAAAGTACTGTTTAGATTTGGAAACTTATATATCTGTATTCCAATTAGCCATCAGTTTTGGATGCCACATTTTATTCCATAAATTAAATCGTCATTTGAAACTACTATAAATGTTATTTGGTATGAGAAAATAATGAAAGTTATGTTAAAATATGTAATCAATGACCTCAGATTTCCATATTTAGCAATCAATGTCATCTTTGTTCAGATATAGAATCCCACACTGTTTTTACCTCTGGAATTATTGCCGTATTACGTCAATTTTTGATTCAGTTAATATTTAATATTTGACCCGATACAACATCTTGATTCGATCTCAGTTTCGACATTTCAATATTTTAAGCTTTCCTGACAGTTGAAGACGGAATTTTATCTGAATCATAAATATTTAAATAATATAAATGCCAGTATTACTATTCAAATACATTTTATCTGTGCTTCATGCAAAAATAATCAATATTTTTGTACGGGCTGGAGTTAAAGTTGGTTATTTACATGACATGGAAGTGTTTTGGCACTCAAATATTATCTCAACGCCATGGCACTTCAGGAAGGAAGCGATAATGTTTTGTTTTTTTGTCTTTTTTTCACTGATTCCTTTTCTTTATATTGACCAATTAACAGGATTAATGTGGAAATCAGAATAATTATAAGATAATAAATTTAAGTGATTTAGTCTTGCTTCTTTCAATGTATCGAAAGCTCTAAATTCATTATTCTAGCCTGGCTGCCAAACAAGTCTAAGCAGCCGAATCTTCCGAGCTATTTCCTCCATAATTTAGAAAGGAGAGATTAATTTCTGTCTTTCGTAAGGGAATATTTGCGTAAGAGAATTCACTTGAATTCGCCCTAATTTGATATTGATTATAGATTGTGTTTTTCTCACCAATGGCAAGTGTACATAAATTTAATTAATGCGAAAACTGCAAAGCCGTAGAAAATGGATCAACTAACAAACATTTATGTCAAAGCCGGCATTCTTAGAACGTTTTCAATGTTATGTAAAATAATGAAATCGTTCATCCTGCCAATGTTGAACCCTAGTTTATAAATAATTACGTTCAGTAGGGTCGGTTTACCTCCCCTTGAAACAGAGCGCCGTTTATTAAATCGACATAAAAACATTTATATCATTGCTTCCTCCCCTTGCCTTTTGAAGGCAGAGTCCGTTCAACCGATCAGCCGGTCAATAAAGAAGAACCGAACACGTATATGGAATAACACAGATATATTACAAACAGGAATATATATCCTCTTAGAAAAGGTTAGCAACAATCAGGTTTATTTATTATCGAACGGAATAGTCCACTTATGTTATTGACTGGGACTCTGACGGACTTCACCCAGACTTCAGACGGAACTTCAGGACTTCAGGAAAAATATACAGAACACTTTTCGAACCCCCCGTAAGGCATAAAAAAAATCAGGGATCTCCGAAACAGTGGGCTCGGCCTAAAATATGCCCTTTGAAAAGTATAAACGGGTTCAGGGTCTGTTTACCTCCCGGAATGAAAAATAAACGGGTTTTTGGGTCCGCCAATTATTTTCTAGCAGACCGTTCAAAAAATTCCCGCCCGAAGGCAAGAGTTCAACCGATCAGCCGGTCAGCCGGTCGCCCGAATTTTCAGACTGAACAAAATTCGAAATCCTCCCACGAGGGCATCATGGCAAAAGGCCGGTTTAACGTGGGATCTCCGAGCCTGTGGGCTCGGCCAAAAAATAAATTAAATGAACCTGTATAAACGGCGTAAAATCATTTTCCTCCCCGCCCAAGGCAGAGAGTTCAACCTATCAAATCGTCCGACTTCGGACTTAACTCCCTACTTCCTCTTGATGCGCAAACGTTATTACGTGTTCAGTCAACAATTATTATGTTAAGGTCGATAATAAATAATTCTATGTCAAAAAAATGTAACTAGATAATACATATGTATTTTTAACAAAATAACATTCTACATCCGTATCTGTAATTCTGCGTTTCATGTAAAACTATTCTTGCTATTTGAAAAAAATGAAGCGTACGTATAAGTTACCAGTAGATCAACATAGCTTATCGACAAAAGAATATCCACATTCAACAACAGCTGCCTCAGTTTTATTTTCGCTGATTATTAGAGCAATTGTAATGTTGAGCTTAGTCGTTTACATATATCAAGCCTTCAAAATTCATTGACAGGACAGTAATCTTGATCGTTGGTTAAAGTATATTTATGACCAAAATCGCTTGAAACTTTTCTCTCAGGTCTCTTATATTCAATAATTTTTTATTGCTCTTTCTCGTATTTTGGTGAGTTTCTTTCTTTAGATATAGTTTCATTTAGTGTAAAATGTCAACAAAAAATAGGTGTACCTGCTACTGTCGGAAATATTCAATTGATGTATGTTTTTATTTAGTAACGCTTGATTTTTCATAGTGTAACACCAAACAATATGGTGTGATGAAGTATTGTTGACTTCAAGAACTAGTGAAATTTAACGCGAGAAGCTATTTTAGTCAATGATCAGAGAAAACGATTGTATTTATAACTGATAATGTAAAATCTTTGCACGCATTGGAAACTATATATGGCATACATGTGAAAACCCCGATCTCACTGGGTTATCTGAGGACATGACTCATGTTCATTGGTTACTATATTGATTTTTTCTAGCATATCCTTTCAAAAGGTACGAATATAATTAACATGACAAGATATAATTAAAAATCTATCTCATGAAATGCTCTCGAAAACTGAATGAAACTTTTGCTACTTCGCATGAGAATTTCGAAATGATTTTTCTCTGCCGCAGGATTGGTCGATTTGATGAGGTTTGGACACTTGTTATTATGTTATTTCGATTTTCCTCACATTTAAACTAACCTGAAAGCGGGATAATGGTGAGATGCCAATTTGAAATTTAGATACACTCGAATTTCAAATGTTGCCCAATTTGTTATTTGGCATCTAAAAAAGTTGCAAACCTGCAAGGCAATAACTGCTGAATGTTGTTATCTCTAATCGCATCATAGAGTCAAGATGTGCGTAAAGATGTGCCTGTATTTTGTGGCGTATGAATATTATCAGTTTGCAATATCGTTACCCACATTTCCCCTTCATTCGAGAGAAAAAATAATTCGAAAAGCGAAGTTTGTTAGAGACAGTTCACTTTTGGAGAGATTACCGGTGGAGAGTTTTTCAAAAAAAATAAAAAAATCATGACTGGATAAGACGATGTTGCTTCAGGGATGAATAACTTAAAAGAAAGAAATGTTAATGAATTGCTAAAAAGAAAAAAACAAACAAAAATACCTATCTAATAATAAAATTTAAAAACGACATCCCAAAAAGATTTGAAAACTGAGGCTAATGTAACGGGTTTTCATTTATTTTGAAATTTCTTTGCGTTCAATTGTTTTGAAGTTAAATCAGTTTGGCTGGTAGTGGAGATAGTTGTTTCTTTGTTTTTTTTTGTTTCGTTTTTTGGGATTTTTTTTTCATTCTTTCGTCGTAGTAAAATATACCACCTGTTTGAAATTATAACACAATAGAAAAGTATTTCGAAACCAAACAAAAACATTCACAGGTGTCTGCCTAATTGAAAAATTTTTAATGACGAGAACATTTTTATATTTTTAATATGAAATTAAATGTACAAAAGGATTAATAACATATTTGATTCTATTCTTAAAACTTTCAAGGATACAAAAAATTTCTGGAAATTTCAATGATACCATTCATTATTCATATAATTATAATAATGATTATTCATTATTCATATTATCGAATTTCCCATGGCTTGTCGGATATTCGCATATCTCTAGAAGTAATTACACATCTGAATATAGGGATTCATGTTTAAAATTTTACTATGTTTAAATTAAAATAATTGGCTTTTAAATTTCTCCTTCAAAAAAACACACAGATACTATTCAGCAAATGGAGAAACGCAACATAGACACACACGCATGCGTGTATATATATATATACATATATATATTTATATATATCCTTGCCATATATTGTTTGTTGAAAGAATATATACAGGTTGTATATGATATATCTGCATTCATCTTTTGACTTGAACAGGCATAGTTTTTTAAGACGTCAACACCTTTTTATAAAATGCGTCAAATCCAAAAAATAATATTGTATATATATATATATTGACATAATTTTTTATATATATATATATATATATATATATATATATATATATATATATATATATATATATATATATATATATATATATATATATATATATAGATTATGAATGTATATATATAGATAGATTGTGTATAGATAATAATAGCAGGCCATTCATTCGATATTCTTTCGTTTTATCAAAATTGCAAAAATAATATCGCTAAAAGGCAATCCTAAATTGTTCGGCACCCATAGAGCCAAACATTGGTTTATAATGCAGCTCTGCTGAGCGGAACATACTTACTTTCTTTTTATTTATTTTTTTTTTGTTAAAAGTTCTAATACAACAAAACCAAAAAATCAATCTTTTCCACATCTCCTTAACCCTCGATCACGATGATTTTGACTTAAAATCAGCTATGTGTCATCCGTCTATTGGATCTTAAATGGAAATTTCATGTCTTTCATTACCTTAAATTTTGAAATTGGTATTTTTCCCGCACATAAGATAGATAATCATATATAAAAATATAGAAAGATAATAGTGTTGTGGATTCCGAGATGAAATCCGGTCACTGAAATGAATGACAAACGCAGGAATGAAATATAGCAAATAAATGTATTGACGCAATAATACAATTGGTAATACGGTTTTAGATTCAAAATGCAGTTAGTATTGGAATTTGTTATATATATATAATATTAAAATTCAGTATAAACAGTAGGACTTAATTCTCAAATCACAAAAAATCTGACTTCTATAAAGTGGTTAAATCACAATTACTCTCTTTGCATTCATTGTATCAGGTATAATCTCGTCTAAATTTTCACTTTTATTTAACTTCAAAAATTCAAATTTTTTTTAAAGAAAGTAACCGAGTCCAATCCAAAAAAGGGTTTTTAACAGATAATAGATATTAATACCTAGATAGATAATAGAAAACATAAAATTAGGAGTTAATATTATTAAAGAAAAAATATTCATAGTCCCTTTCTTGATATGGAACAATTTAATTACGTAGCTTTATTATCTTAAAAGTGTTATCATTTCGGAATACGCTGGTCCACTGAATAGCTTTATTATTCAAGACAATTTTTGTTGTGGATTCCGGGATGAAATCCGGTACCAATAAATAACAAACGCAAAGAATGAATATAGGAAAATAATGTATTTACGTAATAAAAACTGGTAATGCAGGTTATACCAGGAATATTTACCTTTTAAAAATATCTATACAGTCTTTGTTATTAAATATCGCTGGATGTATATGAGTCTACGTGCTAGCTCAAATTCCAAATTAATTTGCTACGTTCGTTCTGACTGTCTGTTAGATTCACCTTCTGTTGCTCTCGTCTCATTCTCTCAGTTTGTTTATTATATTTCATATATGTATATACTTTTATTCAGAGTCCAATTTGAAAAAAGAGGAAAAATAAACAATTTTAAATAAAATAGATATAATGGTTTTCTCCCTCTAATTTCTCCCTCCAAAAACACACATATACATATAGAGATGTCTAAAAAATTTTTCTCTCCTCTGAACACACACACACACACACATAATAACATATATTTATATATATATATATATAAATATATATATATATATATTTATTTTATTAAAGACATATTTTATGTTTAACGTTGTTATTTTTATAGATAAATGTATTTAAGCAAATGCTCTGTTTATGATAAACAGTAATAAATAACATTTACCGGCCTGAATGTTGAAAAGATAATTTTCATAGAAAAAATTCGTTCTTTGACAGAAATTGAATCCTATACTTCACCGTCATATACGCATTTGGCCTTTACCGCTTGAGCTATTTAAGAACCAATCGGTAGAAAAAAAAAATTTACTGTAAGTATAAACTCCAATAAGGTCCATGAATTTTGAGTACATTCATAATGAAATGGCGTATCGAATGACAAATATTAAAATGATGATTCATATATTATTTAATAAATAACAAGGTCCGATAATTTATTTATTAAAGACATTTTTTTGTATTTTAAAATTTGTTTTTTAGAATATTGGAAGGTCCATAAATATATATATATAAATATATATATATATCCATATATATATAAATATATATATATATAAATATATATATATATATATATATATATATATATTAATATATACATATTTTTATATTTAACGTTGTTATTTTATAGATACAAGTATTTAAGCAAATGCTCTGTTTATGATAAACAGTATTAAATAACATTTACCGGCCTGAATGTCCGATAAATTTTCATAGAAAATTTTCGTTCTTTGACAGGATTCGAACCTGCATCCTATACGGAACCGTCATATACGCTGACGTGCCTTTTTTTCTGATCGTTCAAATCCCGTTCGGTAGACAAGGTCGAATTTTGTGCTTATAAACTTTCAATGTTTTTATGAATCTCGATATTCATAATAGTATCTTGGTTTATCGAATGTAAACAAATTCACGTCATATATTAAGAAATGGACATGTGCATCTGTACATGTTTGTGTAGGATACAGCCTCGATTCCTTCATAGAATGCATATTTTCAACGATATTTCTCGAACATACAGGCCAGTACATATAATTAATAGAGTTTACTTTTAAAAAAAGAAAAAAAAAACAGAAAATATATTTAAATAACCTTTTTATGTTGTTCTTGAAGCTCTCGCACCCCTCGCCTGTGGAACTCCCTTCCCTATTCCAGTTTCCCTGAGAGCTATAATCTCCAACTATTCAAATGTAATGTCAATCAACATCTCCAGTTGCCTTGATCTATCCTCTATCCTTCTCCTCATCCTTTCCTCTATCACTCCTATCTGATCTTGCTCCAAATCTTCTGCAAACTCTTGCGTCCTAGTGGCTTCCCGCCTTGCTTGGGGTGAAACGCTTAAAAAAAATGCTGCACTACTTGTTTATTTGCAGGACCAACGCGCATAAACTTTACGTTACCTTAAGTCGTCCGGCATGTTATCGTGTTGATTCATAGCTGATGCCTGCAATTGCTGTGATTCGCCGGACTTACCAAGGCATTAACATGGCTGTTTTCTTCCTTGTGCGATGTAGATTTGTTTTCGGTTTTTGCACTTGCCGATCCAAACTCTCACACGTTTTTTTTTTACTTATGTTAATTTGTGGTGTGTTCTTCGTAGTCCACCAACATCAATCGATGGATTATTCGCAAGTTTGGACTCCTGTCACTGATAAATGCACACTATTGTGTTGTTCCTCGATGGTGTAATTGCTATGTGCAACATTCCATGAGTTTCACTTTGTTGTTCCTTGCAACTCAACTGATGAATGGAATGTTACGCACCTTTTGATATCAGCTATCCCATGTGCATGCGTGGCGTCGTCCCTTATCCATCCCCTGTTGTTTTAAAAGTGTAATTCCTAAATTGACTTCACCTTCTGATTTACCGTCTCCTAAATGATGACGTAAAGAGTGGGGGAAAATGATAAAAATTTGATGAACATAAACAATGTCAAAATCATAAATAAAATGACGAATGACAAGAAAATTGATAAAAATATCAAGAGGAAAAAATACGATAATAAAAGACGAAATGAGGCAAAAGTGATTATCTGAAATATGTTGTCTGTTTCAGAATAAGAAAGACGCAAATCAGCATTGTATGCGAGTCAGTGCGATGACATTGTATGTGCCTGCCTCAGGCTATGACTGTCGTCCGCAGCTGGAAGGCACGGGAAACTCAGTCGGTTGTCAGAGGGATGCGGGCGAAATTGCTTGATGTTTGAAAACAGACAAATATATTTCAGAGTCGGAATGGAACGTTGGGGTGAAATATGTTGAAAATCTTCGGGCTATTGACTAAATATGCTTATATTAAATCTTAATATACTTTACACACACACACACACACACACACATGAAAGGGTCGAAATCATATTTGGGTTTTATATATGTGGATGTGTATTCGTCCGCGCGCGCGTTTCTGTGTGTGCTCCTGCCTGTGTTTGTGTGCCGTCCATTTATTTCTTGTGGGTATGTTTGTATTCCTGCAGTCATTTGATATTTATAGAAATTTCTCCGAGTAACAGGTAATATTATTTGTAAATGTTAATTTATTTATTTGTTTATTTATTTATTTTTACTCCGGTTAATAGTATTATTCTAGTTTCCGAAAAGAATTTGGACATACTTTCCTTCTCATATTGACGAAAAATAAAGTATTTGATAGTGGCTATTGACAACTGAAATTCTTCGGAAAACAATCCACGTTTTCTAATTCTGTACTGAAAGTAAAATATCCGGACTTTACCAATACAAGGAAATAAAAGTAAATTTTAAAACTGTTCTGTATGATTTAAAAAAACGAAATGCTACAGCCATCGCTGCAAAACTAGCCGTAGGCCGCCAAAATTAATTTAAGAGTAACTTACTGAGTATGAGTGAAATAGAAAGAGATAAGAAGATAAAGTGATATATATAGGAGATAGAGTGATATATATATATATATATATATATATATCACTCTAAGTCAAGATGTGTGTGTGTGTGTGTGTATGTGTAACGAATGCATGACCGCTATTTTCGAAGGATTTGCACCAAAACTTACATGCACATGCTCCAAGTTAGCAGGAAGGCCAAGACCGACTTTGCATATCCCAACTCCCATCGATAGTGGAAATCATCGGTTTTTTAATGCATCTACGGCAGTTTTCATGTAGTTTGCTGCCATTTTGTACTGGCCAGGGTGAGAGCCAATAGCTTGCTGCTACGAATAAGCAGGAAGATTGTATTGGCCAGTGTGAGAGCCAACAGCTGACTGACACGAATGTTAACTAGCATGCTAGCTTGCAAAAAGTCGATAGCTGCATTAGTCACAATTGGGAAAAATTTAAATCTCCATGGCACATTACTCCAATTGGCTCATTCGCTGGCTTAAACTTAACGTTGATTCTGATTCCGCAGAGCTGGGTTGGGTGTGAAAAAGTATTTGTTGTTAACATTCATTTTCATTCGGTTTTTCCAGTTACGAGTCCTTTTTTAAAGCTAATCGTTTTGTGTTCATTTTGTTTAGTTCTTTTTTCATAACAGATTTAATGTTTAGTATAGAGCTTAGAAAAATTCGCAGTGTGACATAGGCAAGAAAAAAGGCATGCAAAACATCAGCACGGCAAAGGCCACTCCTTTAAAAGGCAAGGAAGGGCAAAATATTTTAAGTCAAGTGATAAAAGATTGCCGTATGAGTCGTACGATTTGGCCATGCTGCTAACGCAATATATATATATATATATATATATATATATATATATATATATATATATATATATATATATATACATATATATATATATATATATATATATATATATATATATTTACATATATATATATATACATATATATATATATATAAATATATATATATATATATATATATAAATATATATACATATATATATATATAAATATATATACATACATATATATATATATAAATATATATATATATATAAATATATAAATATATATATATATATAAATTATATATATAAATATAAATATATCCATAAATATATATATTTATAATATATATATATTTATGATATATAAATATATATATATATTTATATACAGATTTGATATATATACATACATTATATTATATATAAATATATATATATAATATCACATGAAAAAGATGATTATATATTATACAATATATATTTTACATATATATGTTTTTATAGATACATATTTTAATTCTAACATGATTTATATGTAAATTTAATACATTTAAATATAACATTTATAATAGGATACATTTTATATATAGTAAGTCCTCGGATATCTTATTCATATATATGTGTATTAAATAGGTATTTTATAAATTTATGTATATTATATATATTTATTATACATGATTTATATTTTAATTGTTATTTGGCATCCTGTATATAAAATGAACAAATTATACATGTTTTTTTGGCAATTGGATTTTCCACATATATACATATATAATTGATCCCAATATATACATACACAATATTAATTTTACACATATTTGTGTATATATATACATATTTCATACGTACAAATATATTGATACATACATACATATATATGCGTATATATATATTACATATATATATAAAAATATATATACATATACATACATATATATATATATATACATATATATATATATATATATATATATAAAATATATATATATATATATATATATATATATATATATATATATATATATATATAACTATACATATATATATATATATATATATAAATATATATATATATATATATATATATATATTATATATATTTATATATAATATATATATATATATATATTGTATATATATATATATATATATATATATATATATATAAATATATATTATATTTGTTTAGAATCTTGAGGAGAGAGAGAAATAGAGGATTGATGTGAAAATTAATTCATTTCTTTTTCTCCCGATATTTAGGATTAAATTTAAATAAAACAAAAAAGATAAGTCATAGTTTAAAAAAAAATATAGTTTTTCTTATGTGGAAATTCTTTTAAATTAATCTCATGATTGTGTCGAATTCTGAGCCTAGGATACTTTTATTTACCTATCAATCTATATTTTTTATCTGTTTTCTGTACTATGCTGAAAATAGTCAAGAGATCTTTATTGAGTGGATATATATATATATATATATATATATATATATATATATATATATATATATATATATATATAATGATGTTGTCACGAAAATTTTATAGCCTGGCGGTGAAAGATTTATGCTAGAACAGTGTAATCTTGCATGCATTAATTTCAACTCTTCTTCTTAACAGCTGCCTTGTTTCTTACGAGGTAAACTGAAAACTGACTTTTCAAAGAAGACTTAGGAAGGAACATTAAGCGACGTTTCCAGAAAATTAACAAAATTTGGCATTGTTTTATTATGCCAAAAATGTCTCCAAGAACGTCCATGCTGATATCGTTGCTACAATGGCTAATGCCCCGCTTTATCCACAAATCATTATTAGCTGGGTTAATTTTAGGAGTGGGATTGAGAGTAATGACATTATTCTAGATTTGTACGTCCTGCAATTGCCAACATTGAAGAAAATTTTGATCTTTTTCACAACTTGTCGATGGGTGACAGGTCATTTACTAAATCGGGAATCACCATCGCTATTC
Organism: Acanthosepion pharaonis; assembly: GCA_903632075.3. NCBI lineage: Eukaryota > Metazoa > Mollusca > Cephalopoda > Sepiida > Sepiidae > Acanthosepion > Acanthosepion pharaonis. Next base: position 34,464 of record CAHIKZ030003248.1, on the reverse strand, counting down.
TCCTGACTAGACTTTCATCAGTTTCCCAACTTGAAAAAACAAACACCTGCAATGGAAAGAATATAAAATTCATGATGTCTTCATATCTATCTTTAATGACTATTTAGGTGATCAGGTTGGATAGACTTCTTTATAAAGGCCCATACCCTTAAAAACAAAACAGCTATTAATAAGAATAATTAAAATTACTGCATGCAACATCTCACAATGCTAGCATCGTTCCTTCATATTCAGCTTAATAATCCAGATGAATCAATCTGTCAAGACAACATAATTCTCTTTACTCAGAAATATTTCAAAATAAAAAATATTTTTATTATTTTTTGTATTTGTGACAGTAGCTAATTTAATGTTTTATTAATTTGAGTCGAATGTGACATTCGTGTTACTTCCATTTAGTTTAACATATCGCAGATAATGCTTTTTAACAAGAAGGTGGGTGATTTTGTGAGATAGTGACACAACTATTGACAACATGATGTTTCACAAATTTCACTTAGGAGGAAACATCTTCAATAAAATTACAGGACGATTACAAAGTAAATGACTTAATATATAATATATATTTTTTAAAATATTTTAAGCATTCTTGGATTATTCTTAATTTTCGCTACGTTGGATTTACAGTGGCCAATGATATGTTTTTTGCGGCCCTTGATTAAAGTAATTTTGGATTGTATAATAACTTCTTTTTTTCAGACAATACTGTGTTAGTATCACGTTACTCTTATCTATGAACAATAGTTGACATATCTTGCAACGAAAGTTCGTGCAAGTAAGCAAATGATTTAATTTCAACAAGGGAAAATAATATGTTGGCATCAGTGTGGCAAGTCAAATAGAAAAATTGCTAGGTTTTTTCATGTTAATCATCAAACGGTTAATAATACTTTCAAGAAATATAAGAAAGTAGGCCATTGTCGTGTGAAACAACGTTCAGGAAGACCAAGCATCGTGTCTGAGCGAACGAAAAGGTCACTGAATAGGGAAGTCATCAGAAACCGTCGTCAGAGCGCCAAAGATGTCGCCAACAGCATGGAAAATATCGCCATATGCGGTGAGAAAGACTCTAAAAGAGCTAGGCTATCAAAGAAGAGTTGCAAGAAAGAAGCCCTTGATTTCAGAGATTAACAGGAACAGGCGTATGGACTGGGCGAGAGAATTCGAGAGCAAAGTTTATGAATTTTGGCAGTCTTTAATTTGGTCAGATGAAAGTATATTCTGCCAATATTCGAATTCAAGACAGGTTTATGTTTGGAGAAATCAGAATCAAACTTGGAACACTGAATGTCTGCAGGCGACCGTGAAACATAAAGAGATTTTGGAGTGGGTGGGGGCTGTCTGGTTTGGAGGGAAATCTTAGCGTTGATTCTTGTTGATGAGTGATTTAATAGTCCAAAATACTGTCAAATATTAGAAAAGAACTTCCCCACTATTTTAAAACAATCAGATTGACAAGAATGTCTACCTTTTTTTCAAGAAGATGGGCGCCATATCATACAAAAGTAAAAGTAGCAAAGGCCTGGAATGAATCGCAAAAAATCAAGTCACTGCCATGGGTAGCCCAAAGTCTTGATATGAATCTATTAGAGCACGTTTGGGAGCACATTCACTGAAATTTTTCGAGCGTGCAACCAAAATCATGTCAATGGCAACCTTTAAAGAAAAATTGCTAAAGGAGTGGCAAAATATGGATCAGACGATTGTTGATAACTAGATCAAATCCATGAAAAATCAAATACAAGCACTGAAAACTGGCAAATGGAGGACCTGCTCTATACCAGTTCCAAATACTGTTTATTTATGTTGAATAGGGATTACGTAATTAAATTTTTGAAATTGGATGTAGTTTATTTCTCCTGACTAAATACTATTCTTAGGCTACTGTACATCAACTGCAAGAAGACAGAATGCATGGCTGTTAGCAAAAGGATGAGCCCAAAGTAGGAATTGCAGATCGGAGACACCAAAATGAAAAAAAAGTACAATTTAAATATCTGCGAAAATGTTTTTGTAGAAGACGTTGAAGTATGACACTTTAATCCGAAGGCGTATTATGATAGCCAAAGATGCCTTTCAAAAGCTAACTAAAGTACTAAGAAATAGAAAAAATTCGTTAGAAACAAGGAAAGAAGTATTAAACTGTTAGTGATGTCTGTCCTCCTGTATGGCAAAATGAGTGCTGAACAATTTGCTCAAAGATGAAGAAGAGAAATCAAAAGCAACAGAAATGTGGTTCGACAAAAGGATGCTGGGACTATCACAGTGAGCAATGACGAAGTTATTTTCGAAAAAATGGAAACAAAAGGAAACTTATAATTAACACACAGGAAGAAACAGTTGAGGTTTTTAGTTAGGCACATAATGATTTCAAAAGGGCTTTTGAAAATTTGATAAAGTCCAGATTGAAGGCAAGAGGGACAGAAGAAAACAACGCATTGTCATTTACGTAGTGAGCTTGAGTAAATAGATGGCAGAACAGGGTTTAGGAGAAATAACAGAAAGACAAAATTTATTAAGAGCTATAAGGGACAGGAAGTTGTTAAGAGCCATGATTGGTTTACGTCCTGAGGCGACACGGCAAATAAAAAAAGAATGTTATTTTAAGTGGAACTTTTGTTTAGTTTGCGAACACAGCTAAGGCTTTTGGCCACGTTCAACGGAGGTGTTGTTGAGGGAAATGCTATTGTATTTTTTTTTTTGTAAAAATGGCTTTGACTAATATCTTCAAAGTTTTTTTTCATAACTAGATGTTCTTTTTTATCGATATAGGATTTTCCATATGGGTTAGGGGAAGGTAGGTGGATGTATTTAATGTTTTTTTTTTTTAATTACATAAGAAGTTAGCAAGAAAAACAACTCCCATCTCATTCTTTGAAAAGGGCTAAAATTATAAAACAAAACTGCCAGGGAGAATTCTTCTCTTCAGACACTGAGTTCACAGAAAAGCATCCTTTGGTAATTTGATAAATATTTATTTGCTTAAACAGCGTATGCATGCCATCACAATGATATTGGATCTCTAGTATCTAGTTATCTCATTTACCTAACCCTATAATTTGATTACACACACACACACACACACACACACATATATATATATATATATATATATATATAATTAATCTAAATGAAAACTAGATATTATGTAAAATAGGTAATTATTTATTTTTTTACCAGCGTTTGCACGCCAGCACATATATATACGGTCGCTAATATCTAGTTATCTCATTTACCTAACCCTAAATATATGATATAATTTATATATATATATATATATATATATATATATATATGAATATTTTAGCTTGTTTTTGTTTTTCAGGAATCCGTCCCAAAATTTGTAAAGAATTTTTTATATCCCCCCCCTAGATCTCTTCTAATATATATATATATATATATATATTTGTTTTAATTATTTATTTGCTTACCAGGATATGAACGCCAGCACGCGCATATACAGTTCTAATATCTAAATCTCATTTTTACATAACCCTTTACACACACACACAACACACACACACACACACACACACACATTATATTCCGGGATGAAAAAACACATATTACCATGTAATAACAAACACCATAAACTGGTGAAATAGCTTATTACATGGAATCTTAATGTGGTCTGTTTTTATTCAAACATATCTGCTATATATTTTATATTGAGCTATATATATATATCATCCTCCTCAGGTCTTTGGTATTGACGGATTACCTAAGTTTTCATAAACTAAATATATCTATCTATCTATCTATCTATCTATATATATATATATATATATATATATATATATATATATATATATATTATATTGTCTTTCACACACCTATGTGGTAAGCAAATAAATAATTACAAATATATATATATATATATATATATATCAAGAAAGAAGTTCGGATTAACAACACATAGAACGAGAATATCTCATATCGAGAATATTTAACATCGAAAAATCATAAAAGAAAAAAAGATGAATTATTTTTAATAATATGCGTCCTAATTTCCAGCCTTTTACCTGATGACGGTCGCGAGACCAGAAACATGCAAAGTAAAATTACGGCAAATAAAGCATAATATTTTTTGAAAATCCACTTACAACCAAAAACGTTTGCGGTATCTCTCTTCTTTTAATATACACACTTTTCCTCGTTGGAACTAGTATAACCTCTTCTTTATATATATATATATTTATAAAATTATTTCTGATACACACACACACACAAACACACCAGTTCACACACACACACACACTATATATATATATATATATATATATATATATATATATATATAGACCGAGATTTTTCAGAGAGACATCTTTCCAGAGAAAGAGAGAGATGGATATCTTATTCAAGCATGTTTGAAAAATGTCAAAAAAAGAGTTAAATTTGGGGTGCTCAAATACTAAAAAAAAAAATTTAATTCCAACATTGATTATTTGAAAAGATTAATAATAATAAAAATATAAATTAAGTTACCTCCCACACATATTCTTAACATTAATTTGAAAATTGTCTGTAACGGAGCCGGTTTCCATGCGCATTTACCAAAAATCACAATTGTCAAATTACATTTTTTTTTCTTAGTAATTCACTCTTGAAGAAGATTTTAGATGAGATTGAAAGTACTTGGGAAAATAAAAGAAAATAACCAAAACTACGGCGTCTTTTCTTAATCAGTTTAATATCAGAACTAAGAAATAGATCCCTGAATTTGAGAAGATTAAAACAAAATAGACAAATTATGTCTAGATTATTCAATCAAATATACTTGAATATATATAATTATATGCTGCCTAATGTTTTATGTTTATAAAAAACTATCGATCCGCAGTAAAAAAAAATTCCTATAAAAAAAACTACTACTAAGACATAACACTATATTAATTGAACTATATACTTAGTTCATGACATATTAACTGAAAACACTTCCGTAAAATAGAATACGTTGATTTACCACATCATTCTGAAAAGTTCAAATAAAATTCTCACATAAATTTTTGAAAAACTTAGCGTTGCGTCTTTGCTCGTTCCGATATTGTTCACAACCGTCAATAATAGCACATTCTCAAAAAAAAAAAAACATCTTTCGGTCGACAAACAATTATTTCATCAGTCTTCAAGTTTTTGATTTTATCAGGAAAACATATGCCTGACGATGAATAAAGGATTATTCGAAAATACTTTGCATTTTAAAAAAATAAAAACTTTATGGAAACAATAGACAACAGTTTTATAGATGAGGATCACATCACTCTATGGATTAACAGTATTTTAATGCATACATTATACACTATTAGCGATGGATGTCGCCAATAATAGCATTATATATTACTGATTGATTCTTGTGTGTGATTATTTCTTTATATATATATATATATATATATATATATATATATATATATATATATATATGTATGTATGTATATATATTAGTTTTTGAATTATTTCCTTCAACGTGTGCTTCTTACAGTATGAAAAATAGATAGGTTGGTTAATGTTGTGGATTCCGGGATGAAATCCGGTACCAATAAATAATAAACGCCAAGAATGAATATAAGAAAATAATGTATTAACGTAATAATACAAACTGGTAATGCAGGTTAGTAGTCCCAGGAATACGGGTTAGTAGCAAAATATCTATACAGTCTTTTGTATTGAAGTATCGCTGTATGAAAAAATCTTACTGAGTCTACGTGTTCGCTCACGGTGACTCTTGCTCGCTTTAAAAACCGTTCTGTCTGTCTGTCTGTCTGTTACCTTCACCTTTTAATTGCTCTCGTCTCTGCTATCTCGGATCTTCACATAGCAGTAGTAGATGTATTTACTGGGTGAGTCCATTTGTGTAAAAATGGTAGACCCTCAACACCCCGCCTTTGTTAGATCCCTTTTTGGGGAGTTAATATCTTTTCCTTTTTATGATCGATAATCAGAGGCTCTGTAAATTTTCTTTTTCCTGCTAGTCCTTCTAATTTCTGTCTCTTCTTGTGGTCTTTGAATTTCTCTGGGTTTCAAAGATCGCCTCCATCGAATCATCATTTTCAGCGGGTGACGAAACCAGCTCTTCAAACCGTCTTTTTTTATTTGGTCAATATGTCTTCTGTGGGTTTTAAATTTTTTCCTTGTACATCACGTTTCCTAGTCTGTTAATTATTTTTTTTGTGCAAGCTCTCTAGTTCTTTGTTGACTTTCTCTATGGTAGCAAACGGCACGTTCCGCTTCTTTTTTAAATACTGGTTGGACATTATCTTTTAATTCAATTCTGGCTGCAAACTTGTTGCATCGTCCCAACCTGCTCGAAAATACCCCGGAAAATTGATTATGTAATTCTTCTTCCTTTAACTTTGTCGCTTCTGATGGTTCACACTCTATCTTTTTACAAAAAAGAACTGATAGATAAATCCCATACGTCGAACTTTTTTGCATCCAGTCTGCACCCACCAGATTTTCTGTATCCTTCATTACGAATATTTTCAGTTTTTTTTTTTTTCCCGTGAAATTTTACATTTAGGATTACTTCTCCTTCGAATTTTATACTTTCCTAACAGACTTAGCAATTTTCTGTGTATGTAACATTGTTGGTCTATTTAAGCTTTCTCCATGTTTGTAGGTTAATTATCGTCAGATCTGACCCTGAATCTAATTGCAATTTGATCTTTTTATTTAAGATTTCAAGTTCCACATATTTCCTTATGTTAGTATTGTCTTCGTCATGCATTCTAGTAGCTCTTATTCTACTAGTAGATTTTCTGTTCCTACATTGGGATGCCTTGTGACTCATTTTTCCACACGCAAGACAGTTTTTTATATTTAAAACAACAATCCTCATTCTATTGTAGTCCTCCACATTGATAACATGCAGATGGGGGGGGGGGTATATATTTTCTTTGATTTTCGTCATTATTTGCTCTGAACGTTGTACTTTTTTCATTATTATAGAATTTTTTTTTTTTTTCGGAGAGGGTGAAAATCTTTTGCATTAAATCTTTCCGGGAGGGTGAAAAACGTAAACTTTTGTTTAACTTACGGATATGTGATACTCCTGACTCAATATCCTTTGAGTCTTTCTTTAAACTCAAACATTTTTGGCAGTCTTCCGATAGTTTTTGCAGTGTTAATCCAGGTTCATTTTGCAGTTTTGAAAGCATTCTTTTGCACATTTCGCTATCCTTTGCTGAGACTAACCCTTGTACAAAAATAAGACACTTGAAATTGTCTAGGGTTAATTCTGCCAACTTGAAGTCGTCGCAATGTTTATTTATGATTGCGGCAAACGTGGAATAGTCCTCATTTTCATCCTTTACGAGGTTAAGACATTTCCACCTTTTGTGAAAAAGTGACATTTTCGGGCTGAAAATCTCCGTCAGGCATGTAACTGCTTCATCAAACGTTAAATCATTTGTCTTTTTTGGCAAAATGTAATCCACAAACTTTTGTGTATTCATCCGTTCCTAATTTTTCTGAGTAATAGTCGTAGCTTCTTTGCTTCCGTCCAGTTTTGACAATCGATGTTGAAGATGTTTTCATGAAGTCTGAAAAAAAAGTCCCCAAATTTTTATCCTCTTCTAGGGAGTATTTGAATGTTTCTATCGTTTCCCATACTGCGTCTTGGGAAAAAAAGTCGCCTCTTTTTCAATATTTTGTTGTTGTTTGTTACCCGCTACTTTTAATATTAGTTCCTGGAGTTGTATTTGTCTTTCTTCATTTTGCATTTGTCTTTCACGGTTTTCCTTCTGTGTTTGTAGTAATATTTTTCCATTCTGTCTTGGAATTGTAATTGCTGTTCATTTTGTCTTTCTTGAAGTTGTACTTGCTGTTCATTTTGGTATTTTACAAGTTCTACTAAAATACTTTTAAAATCCTCCATGATAAGAGTCTTACGAAAAACTCGATTTTCCGTTTTTTATCCTCGTAACTCTTTGTTACCCAGTTGTTGTGGATACTGGCAAAAAACGGCAATTTTCTTTTTTGAGTCTCCGAGAAGTACAAATCTTGTCGCCCAAGTTGTTATGGTCGAGAAGAGAGAAAATTTTTTCCTTCCGTGGTCCGAATCCTCGTCACCAAGTTGTTGTGGTCGGTAAGGAAAATTTCTCTTGTTCTCTTCCTGTACCAATAAATCTTCGTCGCCAAAATACAAGGAGAATTTTGTCTTATTTGTTCTTCCGTCTGAGTTAATATCCTCCTCCAACTTGTAATGCAGGTTAGTAGTTCCAATGAATGCGGGTTAGTATCGAAAATATCCTCGTATGTTGTTTATATCCGGGATGAAATCTACGTGCGTAACAAGAATAAATATAAAAAAATTTGTCGCTTTGTTCTATCTTCGTTCTTCTTTCGCTCTTCCTTTTCGGGTATTTCAATATTCAAAGATGAGATTTTTCGACTGGTTTAAATAAGGCTATAAAAGTTCATCATTACCCATCGCCAAGCCCAGATAAACAATTTACAAAAAATAACGGCGGTAAGGTTTTTCAAAAGTAGATTTAAACGAGTCTTATCGACAGATTCCAGTAGAAAATAAAATTCAAATAGTTTTGAAAATCTCTATATATTAATACGCACAAATGGAAACTACAAATTCAACAGATTACTATTTGCTGTAAATGTAGCACCAGCAATTTTTCAACAGACGATGGATACCCTGGGAGAGTCCATTTGTGTAAAAAGGAGAGAACCCCTCAACATTAAGAAATCTACGTTCCTTCTTGTGGTCAGAGAACCTACAAGCTAGAAACAAACAATTTGCAATATTCAACGTGAACCTCTCTTATTTCATTAAAATGACTGACGCAGTTGACTATCAAGATTCATTGGCGGCAGCAACAGTAAATGATAATAATTTTACCAACCTATAAATGATTGTCATATTGTATTATTTAATAGTATGATAAAGTTGGAAATAGGAAGATTACTGCCTAAGCATATGCTGTCTGTTCAATATCATCAAAAGCACAGAAATTTGTACGTTTTGTCTGAATTTCTGGAAAATGTTTTTATCATTATTATACAATTTTTATTTCATTATTTCCTTGATTTTGTTAAATTATCAGTATCTGTTTATCCGTTGAAATGAGGTATTTGTCGAGTGTAGATCGGTTTCGGTAACCTACAGAGAATTCTGAAGAGAAATCTTTATTTAATCTACAGGGATATAGTGGACAATAGTTTGAATAATGACTAAATATGTCGTCTCATCATTTATTCATCGTAACGCTCAATAATTTCTTGCCCATTAAAACTGAGTGCAAGTACATGAAACCCGACCCAGGGATTAGCTTAATTCCACAAAGACTAATTCCTAACCCTTTTCCCTCATACATGATAAGCCATGCACAATTTTATTCTCTCACCTATAACTAAATCTTTTCGATGTTCCTCGACACTTGGGCGACTTGTTTCAAATTTACATTCACTGACACGAATGTAAGTGTTCTGTAAGCCAAAAGTTTTAATCTTTTGGTTTTTGTTTTTGACCTGAACAAATACTCCGTAGAACGGTAATGTTTCTGAATATTAGCCTCAATATTTTGATTATTTGCGATATGCCCTAAAGGAAATAACAAATTACAAAGGAATTTTCAAGAGAAATCTTTCTTGTCCCCTTTGTTTCTACCTGTATATCAAAATTTGCCATGTTTGCCATTTTGATATTGTCCCCTAAACGTTTCTTTTTTACGGTGATTTTCAACTGGTTCACCATATGATTTTTGTCCGCTTGTGTAGTTATCGAACGATAAGTTTCTTCAAACTCCATTGATGGTGGAAATTGGAGTCGAAGTATTTTCTGGTAGTAGTTGACTAGTGATATACGGATGATTTGAACCTACGTTCTCTGCGAGTTTTTAGTACATTCAAGATGGCTAGTTGATTATTATTTTCCTCCTCTATTGTGAACAGAATCTAAGGTTTTATTGAATTCACATGATCCAACCGTATTTGTAGAGCTTCCCGATATCTACAAAGGATGAATGTGTCATTTATCTATATCAGCTATAATGTTTGAACCTGGTTTTCCGTTTCTAAAAGATATTTTCGTCATATATGTATTCCATAGAAATATTGATAGAACAACTGTATTCGAAAAGAAAATTTAAACATTGTTGAGGGCCGAAAATAATTTTTCATTTAAATTATTTGCTTTTGGATTTAAAACTGGAAAATTCTGGAACTGGGCGGCCCTGCCCAAATGTGACTGCTGAGTTCTCCATTTTTTGGTCTGATCTCGCTCTTATAAAGATCTGGTTTTCTTTAAAAGGGCTGTGGTGAAATAATTTATTACATGGAACCAATAAAAATTTGCTTTTTATTCAAATTTAAAAATACCGGTATATATAAATATATATATATATATATATATATATATATATATATATATTTATATATTCGCTTTAAGACAGGAAGGGGATAGCAGAGAAAAATACAGATTTAGGTTTGACTGCTACTTTTGAATTACAGCCCCTCCACAATATGGGCCTTGTCTTTACATTGGGTAAAAGGAAAGAAAGCGAAGAACAGATAGTGTTAGCAATCTTTATTATAACTTAGGCTAAGGGATAGTATATGGCAGAATGACCGAAAGTCAAAAGATTTAGAAACAGTTTTAATGCCAAAAATAAATCTAATTTCTCAAATTTAAAACCTTGATTATTATGGATTACTTTTCGATCCTTGCGTTCCAGTATAAATGGAAAATAATTACAGTAACATATTTTGACAAGATTTCAAATATTAAAATATAACAAGGTTAACAACTTGGGAAGAGTGCATTAATAATAATGTTTTGACATCGTGAGCGAGTTATCTTTTTAAACAAATTACGCTTTTTAAACGCGCTTATTTTTAATTATTTTAAAAACGTCATTTCTTATCACGTAACATTCAGTATAAACTTCTGAGCTGGGTTTCTTTCCGAAAATGCGATAAACAGAAAAAAAATTGTTTTGGAACCACTCTTTAATGGAAAGGTGATTAAATGTTATAAAACGCCTTCCTTTCTTAAATGGCTGCTCAGTTTACTTTTACAGATTTTAAATAAAACGTGGAGAACGATATTTTTAAAAAAAGTAGGAAATGCAGGTCATATACTAATTTTATATATATTTATTTATATATATAAATATAAATAAATTATAAATATATATATAAAAAAGCAGAAAAATATTTGGTAACGAAAAAGTTTTCAAAATTCAATTTAATTTGTGTGTATGAATTTTAATTAATATACTAGCAAACATTGGAAGAATTTAGAAAAATATCAATACAATTGTCATTATTCAAAAAAATCTTCTAACAATCTTTCAAAGTCAGCTTACTTCGATACTGGGTGAATTATAATTATTTGACTTTTCTAAATTATTGACAGTTTTATTTTCACTGAAAAAATATATTTATGCATATCTATATACATTTAACCTAAAAAATAAGTCTATTCAAAATAAAATTGGAAAACAAAAGAAAAAAACACGTGTCACACAGGGTTTCTGTTTCAAAGGCCGTGTGTGTTTTTGTGTGTATAGAGAGAGCAAATAGAACCGGCTCATTCATCATCTGTAAAGTCCGCAACTCGAAAATCGCTGTGTTTGAAAAAAATCAAGATTTACACACTCCCGACCGGAAACAACGTTAATCTCTTTTCTCCATTTGAATATCTTCAAATTTTTATATAAATATAATTTCCCCAAAATTTTGAACTGACCAATTATAAAATGTTTTAAAGGTTTTTAAAAATTCCAAATAAATATATTTCCTGGATGTATGTATCTGAAATAAATCCTGTTTTTTGTTCGTATCAATTAATAAATTGTATATCGTGTATTGATTTTTATTTTCATTTCTTAATTGTTTTCAGAATTTAAAAAAATACAGTTTCTCTAAAGATTTTTAATGTTAAAAACTGATTTTTTTTTTTACGGCGTATCAACTTTGCAGTTTAATTACAGACAGAATATATTTGTAGATTGGAAGTATTATTTGGAAATAATGATGATTTACTATTAAACATTTTTGCTAATAACCTATAGCTTGTGGGAGATGATGTGGATTCATAGCTTTTCCAAGACTGTTAGCGCCTTCACGAATATGAAGAACCAGACTGTAAATGTAATTGAAACTCATCTCTTTGATTTCAAATTCTGAGCCAGTATCCGTTACACCACCCGCACATCCAAGCATCTGGCGTTTTCAAGCGATCACCTCCCTAGGCAAAGACGAAGTTGATGTTGCTTAATTCTGGTAATCGTACGAGAACCGGTGTTTGAACATGATACGGCCGTAAAATATTTATTTAAGTTAAAGTCATTCGTGGAGGATATATTTGTACTTTCTAAATAGAAATTACTATGCATACCAAATAATAATATTTTGCTTATGCTTATCTTTGACTGGATTTTATATATATATATATATATATATATATATATATATATATATATATATATATATATATATATATATATATTATATATATAAGGATGAGATCTTGTCACATCTATATAGTATTCACATAAACCTGAGTCACTACCGAATTATATACATAGATCTCCGTCCGTGTTTCTGATATCATCTCTGGGTCTCAACAAAGTTTATGAACATGATGGTATCTCTAAAATAGCCCTGATAAAAAAGTTCTCCTGAAATGGTACATGTTCTCTCTAAATTCTACGATAAATAAATTGTTGCTTCTTGCTTTCCTCCTTGACGGGAATCCTCTTCGGTAATTCCAATCATTTCAATAAATGTCATGTACACAATCTGATCCTTCACGGCATCGAACTGTTAGAATTTAATATATTTTTGTTAAAATAATAGAGATTTTAATCAATTCTGAATTGTCCAAATATCTCATGTCACAGGGTTTTCTTTCGAGTAAGTATAAGGGCTTAAGTTTCTCTAAGTCAATCGTTAATGCATTAACGATTATTCGTGTGAGAATGTATTAAAATTTAAATAAGTATGTTGAAGTTCCGGTTGTGGGTTTATACATTGTACATGATTTGGTATGCTAGTGTCTTAACAATTTGAAATTCTATGGTATTTCTGTACGAAGTTTTAACTGATTTAATCATTTTATGAAATTGCGAACTGGAATTTCACATGATCGATCACTCTTCTAGAGTTTTTGCATTAAAGAATGTTTCTTCCGGGGATATAACCTTCTTAATTTTCAGCAAGGACATTCCTGATGTCATCAGTTACACACTTGGCATCCATGCTGATGATACAAATAATCGATTCGAGAAGGTGAAATTAATAGCTAATTTTTAAAAGAAAAATAACTTACGAACTGATATTAACTACGAAAGTAATGTCTTGTTAGTTTTAACGTCCCCAAAACGAAACCACAATCTTTTAATTTTCTGATATAATCATTTTTGCCTTCCATGTGTTTGGTCGAAGCTAACCTCTGTGAGAGTCTCATTGCAATTTTTTTTCCGCTGACACGAATCGGGAAGATTATATTGAATGAATTGTTTGGACTGCTGCTAGGAATGTTGGTCACGGTGAAGTTCTAGACACTTTTTTCTCGACAGATTCTTCCCTACATATTTACATGTCCACAATCTTTCCATGTTTTGAATAGTACTGTCGTATTTAGTCTATTGATTTACCTATGAATTTAGAGATCATTGATAAAATACAAAGTAGAAATTGCAATCTTATTGCTCTCGATATAGCATATCGGCTTCGGCCAGTTTCCAAACGCCTTCATGTAGCTTTTATGAATTTTCTCTTTAAATACATTCATAGTAATTGATTTGTCGAAGAGAACTTTGTGGAAACTAAACATTGTTCTATCATAGTACCAGAATGGTGGCAAGTTCACATCAGCATCACATTTGAAATGGTTAGATTAACCATAATTTATATTGCAACCGTTTTATATCTCGCACTTCTTACTTGTGCAACTCTCTCCCAGCTTTTTTTCTTCTCTTTCATGTTTTCACATAATAAACTTAAATGCAATGTCAATCGCTATTTCTGTCGTGTTAATTACTGTTGTTTTATTGTTCTCTACCATTAATAGTATTTTTCTCATATTCTCCCACTCCTAGTGTTATATTGTCTCAATGAGAATGAAATGATATTAGAAAATATGGAATTGCACTTACATGCCATCTTTGCTTGTCTGCGCTGGAGCGTTTTTTTTTTTTTTTTTTGGAAAACTATTAAACTGCCACTTATTACAAATAAAATCCTGTAAAGACGCTTACGAATATTTTCATAGACGGTAAAATTTCATCACATTTTTATACCCTGAACTAAACATGAAATTAATCGAAAAGCCCAAAATATAATATGAAGAAAATACGTCACGAAAATTTCGTAATATACATTACGTGAATTTGAAAATAGCTTATATCGCAAACGCGAGCCACCGATATTTCATGGTAAAAGATAAAACATATATATATATATATATATATATATATATATATATATATATATATATATATATATA